>MCJB01034450.1:4280-78583 GCA_002018475.1 Nicotiana obtusifolia | reverse complement strand
CCCAAACAACTCACACACACACAAAAAAAAGAATCTCAAAGTCTAGCAAATACAACTTAATTGTTTGACCTTAACTATGGTTTAGAAGGTGAGCACCCTGACTTGCCAGGGCAAGGAAAAGGTCATCAATCGTGCCTACAGTAGTCATTCTGGGGTATTTAATATGTTTGTTGAACGTGTATGTTCTATACCTACTAGTAATGGAAAACAATATCGTCTTGGTGAGCGGACCTTGAAGCCAGCGTGTTTTACAAAGCCACCTCGAATGATCGATCGGGAAATTTGTTCTTATTCACAAGCAAAAATGCAGGATAAACCTCTTACTAAGGTTGAAACAAATTGACTCACACCGAGTGTTGGTGGTGGAATCTAAACCTGATTCTCCAGGTTATACCTCGATCTCTCAGCATCTGTGACATCCTTTGAGGTCAATATTAATTGAGATATAAAATTGGACGTGCCCACTTTTTTGTTAAAACAATCGACAGACCAATCAGTGGCATTTGTGAGTTGATCTCATAGCTATGACATGAGTGGACACCTTATTGGGCGTAGCTTAATGCATTCGAACTGAAGTACGGAATGTCATATGAAATCAACAAAGTTTTTTCTTGCTGTTGGTACAATGTTAAAATGCTTTAAGATTTTATAGGATTAGATTTGAATTGCTAGAGGACCTTGTTAGAACAAACACTGAAACACAAGCGAAAAATAAGTTTTCAGAGAGTTGGTCCTCGCGCATTTTGTTTTTTCCCTTTTAAAAGTCATGGTTAGGATTGAGGCATAGTAGTTATCATTGTGGAAGTGTTGGTAAATGCGTAATATATTTAATGTATAAATGCAGTTTTATGAGCACTAATTGAGGAGCCCCTTTCCATAGCATCCAGAAAACAAATTCTTGTTCTGCCTGATGTTTTAGTTGTGAGAGAATTTGTGGAAATGATACTAAGAGCTAACATTCATATCGTTATTCATGAAATTAATCCATTTTCTCTATACAGTCAATGTTGGAGCGGCATCAAATTGCAGAATCTATGAATTTCCCTGTGCAGCAGAGAATGGAGCGACAGACATCTCTCGCTAAGGAACACATGGAGGAACACAAGGCTGCATTGCAGAGGGCAGTTGCACTGGATGTTCCCCAAGCATATTCTCCTTCTGCATATGGAACTTTCCGTGACATAGAGGAAGGGCTGGATTTCGTAAAACCAGGGGAGTCCTCTCTCACAATTTCCAAAGAAAGGAGAGAAAGCTGGGATGATTTAGCAGGGCGTCTTTTTTTACACAGATGAGTGCGGGGGAACTGGGTCAAGAAGTCTTTAATTGGACAATGTCATATTCATTTTTCTTTTCATAGGGTCCCTTAGAATACACTTGATGCCTTGTATAGGTTAGTAGGATGGCGTTTGGTAGAGAATAGGTTAGTTCACTAGTTGGAATCATGAATGATAGCACGTCCGGATCACTTCAGTTATTATCTCCAAGGGTCAAAATTTTGAGTGCCCAGATATCAGTACATAGATATTTAAAAGAATCAAAGTTAAGGTTTCATTTACATAATTCACTGATGTTGTCTTGTTTACTAATTATGCCTCTTCATTTGGTACAGTTCCCCGTAGTTGGTATCATGTTTACGTACTATCTTGGGACATGGCTAATATTTGGACTATATTCGCCAATTCACATCGGTAAGTAATAGCAGACCTACCAGTTTAACAAAAGAGCAGGCGGCTAATATGTATAGACCATATCACCTTAAAAGTAATAGTAGACCTATCAGCTTAACATACAATTATGATGGGTAGGAGATGCTGGCCAATATTCAGGGTATAATTTTGCTAATTCACCTGGAAAGTAACTATTGTTTAGACATGCAGAATTTGACGAGAAAATGGTATTACATCTTTTCCAGTTCCAGATTGTTGAGCTGAATATATGCTTAAAATACTTTGTAGAATTACAGAATTCCTACACCATTCAAGCGGATTATATAATCATTATGAAAGGTACATCACTGTTTCAAGATCCAGTTTCCTCTGCTAATAATCCATTCTTTGAGCACCTTGAAAACTAATTTTGTTTTCTACAACTGAAATTGTTTAAGATAGTATGTCAACATGAATCACACATCTTAGGTCAAGTTACGGTATGCGATCATCTTCAACATGAATATACATCTTACGTCAAATTGCAGTTCGACACTGCCAGCTTCATATTTCCAATGGAAGTATATTCTCACATTCTAATACAGAAATATAATCCCCCACAGAGGGGATTTGTTACAAGCTGAAGACTGCCTGCTCTCCTGAACTATGCTTAAATTATACTGAAAAATATATATAATCCTGCTTTCCCTAAGGAAGAGGGAACTTATGCACATAGTGAAGATTGCCTGCTCTCCCGAACTACGATTGGAACTCAAGGACTGCTTCTCCTGCAAAACAGACAAGAGGAATCAATCACAAAGTCACCATAATACTGCCTATGAGATGATCTTGGAGATGATAGGTCAATAAATAGCTGGCAGAACGACCACCATCATCAAGGAACAATATATTTGCACCGAGATAAACAATGTGCTTCATAATCTATTTGTTCACTGGAAGAACCATAGACGATAAAGGCAAGGAGCTGACTTATTGATATGATGTCCATTAGCCATGATTTCAACTAGCATCTACCCGTGGTTAACTGGTTATCAATTATCATCTTCTAAGACAGCATTTCCTCCTCTACTAGTTGCTTTTTCTTTTTCCTCAGCTCGACACTCAGGGTGGCGGTGTGAAATCAAACTCTTCTGTGGCTGAAGCGTTGACTAGTCTCTATCTCGTCCTTGGAGATTGGAGTTAATCAAGTTTATGGTGAGCTAGAGCCACAACACTAGAGATGTAACTAATACTCAAATCCTAGAAAATATCACTTATCCCAAGTCTATAATTCATTTCGACATCTAAGTTTTGTAGACTTGTTTTGAACCCTCAAGTATTGACCCAACTAGTTCTACCCAAATAAATCACAAACTAGCCAACCACAAAATACCAAATATGAAGACACAAAATTGACGCAAGAGTAGAAGACTTCCAATCCTTTACCATGCATGCGCTTAACAAATCGTTCAAATTCCATGAACTTCTGTCCGTCAATGAGAAGGGGACCGAGCCTAAGGTAGGTAAAAGCAAAAATATGCTTCCCATCCGGATCATTCAAGAGCTTAGCTTTTTCCAATAAACAATTATAGCCACCTCTATCATGACACAGAAGTGCATTCTCACTGCAAACTGGTAGAGAAACATCCCAAGCCGCATTCAGCACCTGCAATGAGATGTTCGAAGGCGAAGTGAGTTATTCTGCAGTTAACATAATGATCAACAGGTTTGCAAGTATAGCAAACAGCCCTTTTAGTAGACATTTAGCTTTCAGCAGAGATGAAACTCAAGCTATAATGCTCGAAGCTTACTTGCCAGGCTAATCCTTCAGGATCACTTAAAGCCTCAGAGAAATCCACTGCCTGCTCTAACATGCTCGTTTCAGCACACTTGAAGTTCAGTGCAGCTCCATGCTTCTTCAGTATAGCTGCAATTGCAACATAACCATCTCGATTGCTCGGGTTATAAAACCCAGCTGTTAATTCGGCAGCATGGCTAGATGTCTTATACCACCAATGAATTCCTGATAGCTGTTCAGATTTAAAATAGGGTAGAAACTGGATCAACTATACCTAATATAAAAGAAGTCTCTTCTCTTCTAGCTAATTTCAACTAAAAGACAAAGCAAGCATAAAAAACTTTCTATTTCAAGTGCATGAATTTCATAAAAGGGTGTATGCGAGAAAAACCTGAATGATTATCATTCAAAAGCTTTTGAAAATTAACAAAAGCAGATTTGTGAGTACTGGCAGGCGAAACAGTATTAAAAAATTAGCCAAAGCACTTCCAGCAGAAAGAAAAAAAAAAAGCAAACTTACAACATCTAATATTCTTATTCCTAATTGCATTTGGATTAGAAAACAGTCCGAATTACAACAACAACAACAACAACAATTAAAAAAAAAACCCAGTGTAATCCCACAAGTGAGGTCTGTGGAGGGTAGTGTGTACGCGGACAAGAAGAAAACATTCCGAATTGAAAAGAATTTAAAAAAAAACATTTTCTGAGTGTTTGGATTTGAATTTGAGAAAATTAGTTTTGTTTTTCCTTTTGGAGAATTGATGTTGGCTGGTCATCTGCAAAAATACCATTAAAGCTCTAAACTATTTTCTTAGGAGAACAATATTCTGATGGTTTGGATTGAATTTGAGTAATTTGGTTTTGTTTTTTACTTTTTGGAGAATAAATATTGGGCTTGTCATCTGGAAAAACAGCAATAAAGCTATAAACTAGTTCTGAGGCTTTCATAACTGACTAATGCTATTTTATGCAGAAAATATTTTGTTTTCTGCTTTGACTTTGGAGACCAAAGTGCAGAACTAGACTGGTCTTGCAACCACATTTGCTCCTAAAATATTTCGGTCAGTGTGGAAAACCTTGAAGTCATTAATGGTTTCTGGACCAGCAATTAATTAATCAACAATGCCTCAATTCTGAACTAGCTGGGTCAACTATATAAATTTTCTACATCCATCAATCTGATCATAGGCGGAATCTTCGAAGTGTAAAGCCGTAAACTTTATACTACGAAGTCCAGGAGGTAGAATTGAGTCCTAGAATTCTTTAATCGCTTAAAAGTAATTATTCATGTTATCATTTTAAGGATAAACTTCATGCACAACCTATCTTACTCAGCTAGATGAATAATGCAAGTTAGTTTGCAATGGCTTGGTGGGTTGCCACCTCTGAGTCATTTGTAACTGCCAAACTGATTTCCACAAGTAAAGGCTACCAAGGTTGGGCAAGAGGACAGATGGAGGGAATAAATAAGGTGACAGCAATGTGAACATGACAAGAACAGCAGGCTGGTTACTCCTTTCCAATTTTCAAGTAAAAGTAACAACCCATTCCCCTGTTAAGTGCCTTTCATAGTACATTGCACAGTTGAGACTTGACTGCTGGTTCTTCTACTATAATTTTGGTTGAATCTGTCCTTGATTCAAGCTTCTTGAAATTTGTTAAGAAAAGAACTTTTAGTTACTGAGAGAACTACTAAACAGTACTCTCTAATGTGCATAAGAACAATGACAGAAAAGCTTGATAAAGAATACAATTAGTAAAAAGGTATAGAAAATTAAATGAAATTACTTATCAACAGAAGAAAAAGCAAAATTATCACACTCCATTATTTATTAGTATTCTTTATATTATTATCATTGTTTTTTGTGGTGAGAAGAATATAGGAACCGATAATGTATCATATATCAAAATTCTTTCCCTAAAGATGACTAACCTTTGACGCAATGCATGTTCCGTCAAAAGCTAACTTGGCCAAAGAAAGCACCCGATCTGCATGGTCAACCAGAACTTGAGAGTACCAGTTGAGGAAAAACCTACCATAATATCCATCATAATCACCGCCGTCACAAAAAAATCCAGTCTCTTGTGGTTGTGAATTGTAGGAACCAGCATTATCGGGTCCTCGTGCCCAGAATGAGTGTCCTCTTGCTTCAGCCGCCTTGCGCAGGCTTTTCAGCAAATACTGGTCGTAACACTATGGGAGACAAGAAAGTCATATTGATGCTATAAATGGTCATAAGCATGTGTTTGAAATACACATTTAGCTCTAATTTTTGACAGAGATCCTAACAACTAGTGCAATCACTTAGGAGGAGAATAAGTGCTACAACAACATCTAAGCAAAGAGAGGTAGACAAACCTTTTCCTTTTGAGAAATGTATATTTTTAGCCGCTCCAAAACATAATAGCCGACAAAATGTCTATTTTTTGTATGCTAGCGGATTTAATTAGTTTCGGCTGACCTACCAATTTTGTATTTTCCCTTTCTTTTTCAAGTCTGACTTCATGCAGGAATATGGTGATGCATAAACAGATACAGATTTGACAACCAAATCCTTTAGCATGGCATTCATACAAATCTAAGCTACTGCCCTCAACTTAAAAGAGAAAAAGGAAAAAAATTACCTGGAATTCACCAACTCCGGGATACCTCCAGCCATGCTTTACAGGATAAGAGGGATATCTTAGTTCCCCGCATGGGCCTAGTCCTACTTCAACCATGGAAATAGTACCATCCTCAAAGAACTCATCAAATTCAACTCGAAAGCTTCTCATATAATCAAAGTAGACCTACATTGGTCAAAAAGACAAACATCTGGGTAAGATGTAATTTTTGAGTCACACAAAGAAGAAAATTGGAGTTCTATGAATTTTAAAACCACTTGAAAGCAAATCTAATATGCCAGTATAGCATGGCACAAATCTTCTCAAAAGAAAATATCCACATTTCAATTGCTGTGCTTTTCATTTTTCTGCAGTAATCCCTTGACAATTCAGCAACAGTAACTCCTAATCAATTATTGTCGTTAAGCATAAAAATATACCGAAAACAATAAAGAATCTCCAGAACTTAGGAGTTAAAATGGCAAAAACACCTTGTGCCAGCACTGAACCCATGTTAGATTTCCTGTTCATTACGATCACTAATTTTTTTTTGATAATGATAAAAGAATCATTACAATCTAATTATACACTCTACATCTTCTTTTTGCTAGATAGATAAAATTGCAATTACTTATCACCAAAAAAAAAAAATTAAAAACAAAATGCATATTGTGCCAGCATTAGCGGTCAGTTAAGCTTTCAACATGAAAAAGATTTCCATTACTCGGATATATTATCTTTTCTGGCACATTTGACCGTCCGCAAAATTGGAGGTTTTTGTGGTCAGTAGAGGCTGTTCTTCAGCCCCTTCCTCGATCCAACAAGAATAAAGAAAGAGAAATGTTCTCTTAACCTCAAAATAACTAGAAGACATTCATTCACTACACAAATATTCTTCTCATTATCCTTGGAACAACTAGGACATAATCATAAGAGTGCATTCTGACCGAGGTCACATAACATACCTCTACAGCAGTGCGCCCTTTCAAAACCCGCTCTTTATCAATTCCCCACGAGAGGCATTCCGGGTTTCGCCTTCCTGCTCTGTCTGTAAAATATATATCAGGATTGCTTCGACCGATTTCAGATACCCAGTGAGGCAGTGGAATACAAACATCATCACCAATGTTACCTCCACATTCATGGAAGGACATCACAACCTGTTTCCGGATAAAACCTCAATAATTTGCAGTCCAAAATGATGCAATAACTATGGTGACAATCACAAGTCCCGAAAGATCACTTCCTTTAAAAATTCTAATATTCAGATAGAAATTAATTGAAGCCCTTATTTTTAACATTTGATGGTAAATGGATCATCCTTTGCCCATTATTACACTCATTCACATAAACCAATAATGGGATAAAGTGGAAGAACAAGGGAGTCACAACAAAGCGCATGTGAATCTCACCTTTAATTTGAGTTTATGCTCCCTCACAACTTGAAACAGCCTTTTATATCCATTCCAGTTATAATCCTGTGGAGCATTTGCTTCTACTATGCCCCACCAGCAGTCCACCATCACACCATTAACATTTATTGACTTTAACACTCTCAGTTGCTTCACTAGACCATCCACATCAACAAGCTCAGACTTCATATTAATCACTCCTAACTGCCAATATAACATGGAAAAAAACATCAGGTTAACCACATATGACTTGAGGAAAGCTGTAAAACAATAAATTCTCCTCTTCTAAAGGTTTAATAAGAACGCAAGTAGAATGAAGACACAAGTTACACATGTCAAAGGATCAAGTTGCTAGAGAAACAGAGATGAGATACAAGAGGCCACCTGAACAGTAATGGACAAAAGGGAAAAATAAGGAGGAATTAACAAGGTTCAAGTTCAGAAACCTCACAGGTAGCATAACATAAACAGGAATGTAGGGTGTCCCAGCAAAATCACGCTCCTGTAACTTTGTGTGCATGTCAATAACCTGACAAAATATTTCTGAAACATCAACAATAGCAGTATGCTCTTATAGGCCCGTTGAAACAGCAAAACTAAAGTTCCAAAAGTATTCAAACAAAAATGTCAATTTCAACCACCACCCATACGGGATTGCCAAGGTAATCTTTTATTATTTTGGTACATCAAGAGATTTCTACGCAAATGAATTGGCAAAGCGAAAATGTATTCCTAAATAATTTACAAGTTTTACAATACGTTAAGCTACCCATTTCACCTGCTTGTCAATTGAATCCCCAGACCCTACAAGAAATGGGTCATTTTGTGGGTCTTGTCCATCTGCAACCATGGCTGAAGTTTGCGATAGGGCAGTGGAGGATGAATCATAAGGGGATGAAGTAGGTATAAACAAACTTTTCATTTGACAGGCACTGTGATCGGCTGTGTTCTGAAACCCAGAAGGTGTGCCTTTCAACAAAGCAGGTGGAGTATGTTGTGTTGGTATATGTGAAGATGATGAAGTCACCATTGTGGTGGGTGTCCCACCAGTAGCGCCAGTGACCTGTAGATGTTGAAAAAACAACACCATATTGAGTTTTCTTGGGATCTACTAAAAACGAAATAATATTGATGCATATGCCCCGGTTGACAAATTTTCTCCGTAACACTAAATTTTTCATCTTGCCTAACTTAAACACATTGAGACTATCTGTGAACTTTGTTATATTGAAAAAGATAAGAAATACTTTGCTTAGAATGGAGGAGGAGAGTTACCTGTGAATGTGATTTTGAGGGAAAGGTGGTTCCATCTGGAAGGACAACCCAGCCTGCTTCCCTTGCCAAAGCAGCAATAACATCATTGATATCAGCCCTAACTCTAAGGTTATAGTTTCCGTGCCTTCGGAGACCAGCCAAGATCTTAGCAGTAATAGCTCTACGTTGTCGCTCCCTAAGCTTTGTTCTTTCCTTCTCTTCTAATGGCCTACATCTACGAGATGCCCCTTGTGGGGTTGGCGGCTCCTGATATTGCTGATGGTGTTGAAACCTATTACTGCTGCTAGATCCATGTGCCCCATCGAAACCTGCCATTGCATGCCTGCTGCCATTCTTATCTTCATCATCATCATCCTCATCATCTTCTTCTTTCACATCCATCTCTTCGTCATCTTCATTTGTATCATATCTCTGCATCTCTGATGCCATTCTCCAGCTTTTCTTTTTCCACTTCGTTTGCTTGAGCTTTATTACATTTCAAACTTCACATGCAGATGACATTCTACTAGCCCAGCGTCATGCTTCAGCATAATAATTTGACTAAAGTATTTCAGAAGACATTTTTGGTATGATTACAGAGGCTTGGCTCTTTAGCTCCCTGGTTTAGTAAAAAATTTCAAGGGCAAATATCAATATGATTAGACCACAAAAAGCATTTCAAAGGAAAGACATGCAGAACGGAGTCACTACATCAGGTATTCCATTAGGACAAATAACTACAGAAATTCTAAACACCTAAATCCAACTTACAACAAATAGGAATCTCATGCTTCCAAAATGCAAGTCAATATTCGTGCAGGTTTAAATTTTATAAACTACTCCTAACAAATAATAAGAAATTCTACACTATTAGATTACTTAAAAAACAATTATAGATATTCTACAATATGCATGTTTGATAACAGCAAGTAACCTGCTACAACTCAGTTAAAATTATAGATCATGTAAAACTACACTATTGGGTACGTATAACTTAAATCCCACGCACAGAATGAAAGAACATCCCACGCCATCTTCCCAAAAACATCTAGAAGATACCAAATATCCATCTACTTAAACCATCTGAGTTAACAAATAAAGCATGATTTTGGCAGCGTCTAATAAAAACTCAGTTTTTGCTTATACTACCACCTTTTTAGTTTTTATAATCAGCTAAACCTCAATCCCAAATAACTTGAGCTCGGCTACAAGACTCCCTTTTCCATTCAGCTCTATTCAGGCCCATTGATATGACCATTGACCACTCTTAAGTTTGTTTACTTACTTTCTTTTTTTTTTCCTTTTCCTTTTTGCAATGGTGGTCTAAAAAGATGATAAATTTATCCCAAAAATTCATCCTTTAGATCGTTTTCAGCAATTTTTCTCATAAGAAAAAAGAGATGGATGACTTACAATGTGTCATTTCACATCTAATTGCTCTGGGACATGAACAGAAGCCGACGAGCATCACTTGTAGAAATCAGATCCATATAAATACAATAATAAATATTCCGGCGAATTGGCCGGAGCAGAGTGATGGAAGGAAAATTGATATTCTCTACAGAAAGAACCTGAAGGATAGGAGAGAGATTTTAGGATTCGCGGGAAGGTTTTCCGGCAAAGATCCGGCGGAACACGGCGAGCATGCGAAGGCTAGGGTTTCTCACGCGTGTGAAGGAAGCCAAGCGTGTCTAAGCATATGCGTGACACGGATGAAGTGCTTTGTGTGACCTTATCTTTGGAGCGTGCGATTCACACGTGGTACACGTGCCAAACAAATAGAGGAAGTTATGGCTGAATGGGCAGCAAGAACAAGGGTGGAATTAGGAAAGAATAACAAAACTTTTGCGATCCCAACTTTTAGGACGCACAGGAAATGTAATCCTCCTTAACATATTTATTTAAACGTTAAGATGTAAAAAATAATTATACTATCAAATGACTTATATAAGATAATTATAAGCAAATTTTTGTAATAAACATTAGTGGGTAGATAAACTAGTTTGCTTTGAGACGATAAATTGTACCGTAATATAAAAAAAAATTTATACTGTCGATGTGTATAATTTAGATCTTTTTTTTAAATACAATTCTAAGAAATATTTGACTCTAAAAAATTTCAATGAAGTTTTGAACTGTCATAAATCAAACTTCACGGAAAATGTTGAAGTTTTAACTGTCTATAGTTTTCTGCGTACAGAGACATTATTTTTACAGCTTTTATCAACTTATAATTTTCCCACCAAGAAAAACTTCTTTTTTTCTTGTCCAGATACTTATTTGTTTTGGAGCTTATGATTATCATATCTAGCGCGAAATTACCTTAATCGAGAAGTGAACCTCTAATTAACCAATACTTCGTTTCACCAAATGACAAATTGATGTTAGTCAATTGCTGACTTCGACAATTTTAACAATTGCAAAGTAATCTGAAAAAAAGTAATTAAGAATGAATTTAACCTCGTAATTTTAACCTGTGAAAGCTAGTAAGTAGATCTTTGGCAACGATGACCTTGCACTAGGAGCAAGGCAAGGAAATGAAGAAGATCGTTTGCATTGTTGAAAGAAATTGCATATGAATATTCCATTGAAGACAACCAACTTCCATGTTTTCAGCTTAGCATCCCCCATTGTATTTCAGGAGGGCTAAGGACCAACTGTTCAACAAGATTAACCTGTTCTTCTTTCTGTTCACCAACAATATACCCAGCCATTTTCATAAGATATATTTTGTCCAAGTTCAAAAGATCTTAGTACAAACAAGGGAGGGGTTCCAAAATACATGATACCGGAAAATTAGGCTATTATTTTAACCATCACCTACTCAGTGCAATAGATTATGATTCTAGCGTCTTCTTCTATCCAGATACTGTACATCTCTAAAGAAGAATGCGTTCATTCTTAATCATACAACTCACTACATTTCAGTTGGTAGTTGCATATATTTTTAGTGAATCCTCAACAATTCTTCTTACACACTATTAGAAATCCGGAAAAAAGCAACCCCGAAAAGCAACCAAAGCTGATCGCTTATTGGCCAAAAAGCGACCAAACAGGCCTGGTCGATATTAAGCCGGTCCCTTTACCTTAGGGACCAAAGTTGGTCGCTAATTAACGACCAACTTTGATCTTTAAGGTAAAAGAACCAAATATTCCGGGTAAAGAAAATAGCGACCAACTTTGGTCGCTTTAATATTTTAATAATATAATATTGGCGACCAAAGTTGGTCTCCACATGTAAATTATATTTTTTAATATTTATTATTAATCATAAAAAAGCGACCAACTTTGGTCTGGAAAAAAAATCTTATATTTTAAAATCTGGAAAATGGAGACCAAAGTTGGTCGCTCTATTATTAATTTTTTTGATTTTTTTTTTAAAATAAGAGACAAAAGTTGGTCGCTATTTTCAAGAATTAATTTTTTTTTTAATTATAAGCAACCAACTTTGGTCGCTATATTTGCAGAAATAATTTTTTTTAAATGGAACAGCGACCAAAGTTGGTCGCTTTTGAGAAATCTGGGTTAAATAACGACCAAGGTTGGTCGCTATTACCCAGAAAATTTTTTTTTTTTAAGGGAAAGGCGACCAACTAACGACCAACGTTGGTCGCTTTTTTTGGTATATTTTTGGCAAAAACTGCCTGTTTTGGCAGCTACACCACCTGCCAGCTTACCAAAATTCCTAAACAGGCATTTTATGCCAACAACAACAATAAACAACAACAACAACATTAAAACTAACAAACTATAAAGTTCAATAAAACTAACACATTAAGCTAACCAAACTAAGTTAATTGTTATTAAAAGCCCATTCGAAAACCGATTGTATTTGTCTAGTTGAAAGTGTATAAAAGTCAAGGCTTGTTTTGTACATCATTATCATCACCGTCTGATGAACTTTCATCACCAAGACGATATCCAGAAGGGTGTAGTTGTCTAGAACGGGAATGATCATGGGGAGGACGGGAGGAACAAGCACGGGGAAGGCGAGCCTCTGACGATGACTCACGAGACCGGGGAATCGGAAAACTGCCAGAAGCCAAGAGAGATTTTGATCTGCTCTTGCATGCCAATGTACTAAGCATCTGTAATCTTTTCTCTTTCCTTGGCGGCTTCTAGCTCGAATATGAGCTTTGTCACAGTCTCCCGCATAGAGGAGAGGCTCTCCCCATCAAGTTGCTCGGCCTGCGAGGAAGTCCCTATTCCTTGCATTCCACACTTATAGCGATGGAATTTCTTAATAGGAAGCCCGTATACCTTCCCCCATTTTGGACAGCCAGCGGCCTGAACCCATATTCTTTCAGCATCCTCGTCCGAAGGTTGGATTGGGTCGCCCAACTCAATAGGTGGCTGACTGCGTATGAATTCCTCCACTTCAGCTGTGAAGCGACCCTATAAGAAAAATTACATTGAATTAATAATTCAAAATTTATATAAAAGTAAATCAAAATACTTAATGAAAAGTGAAAACTTACATGTACAGTCGAGGCTCGGCCCTCGAACCACCTTTCTTCATCCGTCTTTTTCTTCTTCTTTACATTATGAGTCTCCTTGAATAGTTCATCCGCAACCATATAATGAATTCTAGAATCACGATTTGTATTCTCCACCGACCTACTACTTTCACCCACAACTATGTTATGAAATATCTCATGGCTACCATCGATCTCTCCATGATTAGTCCACACAAAGTAATTTTCTATAAACCCCCTTCTATAAAGATGATGCTTAACTTCATCCGGTTTTCCAAACTTCATACAGTCGCACCTAACATAGGGGCACCTAATTACTCCTTCAATTAGGTATGGTGGAAGTGACATTGCATGTCTAATAAAGTCATCCACCCCTTCTACAAAATCCTCCCTCAATCCCCGTCGATTAGGATAATTCCTACTGTACATCCAAGTACGATGTTCCATTTATACAAATAAAATAAGATGAAATTAATTTAGTTAATTCATATCCTAATCTTTTTCTAGTTAATTAATTTCATATCCTAAAATTTCAATTCATATCCTAAAATTTTAATTTACAAACTAAAAATTCAAATTATAAACTAAAAGTTCAATTCATATCTTAAAAGTTCAATTCAGAAACTAAAAGTTCAATTCATATCCAAAAAGTTCAATTTATATACTAAAATTTCAATTTATATCCAAAAGGTTAAATTCATAAACTAAAAGTCCAATTCATATCCTAAAATTTCAATTTATAAACTAAAAGTTCAATTTATAAACTAAAAGTTCAATTCATATCTTAAAAGTTCAATTCATAAACTAAAAGTTCAATTCATATCCAAAAAGTTCAATTCATACACTAAAATTTCAATTCATATCCAAAAGGTTCAATTCATAAACTAAAAATCCAATTCATATCCTAAAATACTAAATTTATAAAGTAAAAGTTCATTTCATATCCTAAAATTTCAATTTATAAACTAAAAGTTCAATTCATAAATAAAAAGTTCAAGTCATGTCCTAAAATTACAATTTGTAAATTACAAGTCCAATTCATAAATTAAAATTTCAATACATAAACTAAAAGTGCAATTCATGTGTTAAAAGTTCAATTCATATTCTAAAATTTCAATTTGTAAATTAAAGGTCCAATTCATATCCAATAAAGTTCAAATCATATCCTAAAATTACAATTTATAAACTACAAGTCCAATTCATAAACTAAAAATCCAATTCATATCCTAAAGTTTCAATTCATATCCTAAACCCTAGATTCTAACAAAATTAAATTCAACACAAATTAAACTAATTAGTTAATAAAATTAATTAACAAAACTAATTAAAACAAGACCTAAACTCTAATCCTCAATAAAATACAATGTTCAAAGAATTGAAACACTAATTGAAATAATAAACTACAATACATCAAATATTGTAACACACACACTAGAAATAAGAAAGATTGAAGGTTATAATTCTAACCTTGATTTTTTTTAGGTGGAGAAGGAGAGAGAGAGGGGCGGCAGTGGTGGTGGCCAACAAGCAGTGGGTGGCGAGACGGCGGCGAGCAAGGAGGCAGTGGTGGCGCGGGGTGGGGTATGGGATTTGGGTGATTGAAATAGAGAAGGGGAGGGAAAGAGAGAGTTGGGGAAATTTGGGGAAGGAAATAAGAGAAATNGGGGGGAACCCGTGTTTGTCTCTGGAATTAGAAAAAGCGACCAACTCTGGTCGCTGCTTTTGGTCTGTAAATAAGTTTTGACCGTTTGACCAAAAATAGCGACGAACGTTGGTCTCTATTTAAAAAAATTAAATTGAAAATAGCGACTAAAAAATTAAATTGTTTTTTTTTTCTTTTTTGGTTTTTAAATATTATAAGCTATAAAAAATTATTTTTATCTATAAATATTTATTTTATTTAACTACAATTATTATAAATAATTATTAATTATGTAATTACTTTTAATAGATTGTAATAGCATCTATGTAAAGTAATTTAAGTTATATTTAAGTATATGAGTAATTTCATACACACGCATAAACTATGTTGTAATTGATGATCAATCTTATACATTACTAGGTACGAATAATTAATAAATTGATAAACCAATATAATATTATTCTTTTAATTGATATAATAGTATTCATTATTTGTATTATAACAGAATTAATGAATTACATTCATTCATCACTAGGTTATAAGTCGATGAATCAAT
This sequence comes from Nicotiana obtusifolia, assembly GCA_002018475.1. Classification (NCBI taxonomy): domain Eukaryota; kingdom Viridiplantae; phylum Streptophyta; class Magnoliopsida; order Solanales; family Solanaceae; genus Nicotiana; species Nicotiana obtusifolia. Next base: position 63,193 of record MCJB01034450.1, on the reverse strand, counting down.
TATAACATATTAATTGATATAAGTCGAGACGTTTTGTTTTTAATATTCAAATGATCCATCTGAGTAGGTTGTAAGTCGATGAATCAATTTACAAGTGTATAAATTCCTAAAATAACCTGATCATGTGTTACTAGCGCTTATATATATATATAGACACAAACACACAGACAATTCACTGTAATACTATAACGTATATATAACTTGTTATAGTATATGTTAGTGTGTGTATATCTATAACACACACACTCCATGCCGATTTAACTACATATATAGCATGTTATAGTATATGATATTATATTCATTATTTGTATTATAACAGAGTTAATGAATTACATTCATGTATATTTGATGAAAAATTATATGTATTTATTAGGATCTTGATAAGTCTATCATATAAAAAATTATATGTATTACTATTATATATATATATATTTATATATATATGTATATATATATATATATATATATATATATATATATATATATATATATATATATAGAGAGAGAGAGAGAGAGAGAGAGAGAGATAGTATAGTGTATTATATATACTAAGTCTATTATATATACTAAGTGTATAGTATATATATGTAGATATAGTATAGTCTATTATATATACTTAAGTGCATAGTATAGTGTATGTATATATATATATATATATATATATATATACTAAGTGTATAGTATAGCGTATTATATAATACACTATACTATATATATATAGTATAGTGTATTATATATCAAGGTATATTCGATATATATAGTATAATATAGTATATAGTATATAAGCTATATATATATATATATATATTAATTGATATAAGTCGAGACTAATCATATTACTAATTTCGTACAGCAACAATTTTCTTTTACATACTTGGGTTGTCCTATATATGGGGGAAGAAAATATATTATTTTTTTCTCAGATTTAGTGGCCAAGTTGTCCAACAAAGTTACAGGATGGCAGACCAAGACTCTGTCCTTTGGAGGAAAGGCAGTTTTAATCAAGGCGGTTCTAGCCTCTCTTCCTCTTTATATTGTTTCTGTGGTTCAACCTCCTAAAACCATCATTATGCAGATGGAAAGAGTCATGGCTAATTTCTTCTGGAGTGAAACAGAGAGGAAGAAGAAACAAGACTGGATGGCATGGAAGAAACTGTGCATCCCAACTGGGGAAGGTGGTGCAGGATTCAGACCTATACAGAGTTATTGTGATGCTTTCTTTTCCAGGAATTGGTGGAACTTCAGAACCAAGTCTTCTATGTTAAAAGGACTTCCTAGAGGCTAAATACTGTAAAAGATCTCATTCAGTTGCGAAGAAATGGTCATACAGAGATTCTCATACATGGAGAAGACTCATGGAGTCCAAGATTAAAATAAACAACATATTCTTTGGAAGATAGGCAATGGTAATGTCTCATTCTGGTAGGATAATTGGTCCGGAATGGGTCCTTTGGTTAAACAGCTTCCACAAGGAACTAGGTCCAAAAGTATTAAAGTGTCATGCTTCATTGAGTCTAACATATGGAAGTTACATGACATTAGGAAGGTTCTTCCTGATCATCTTGCCCAACAAATATCTAACATCAAGATTCATACTAATAGAGAGGATTATCCTATTTGGCTTGCTGATGAAAGTAGTGATTTTACTTGCAAATCAGCATGGAAAATTTGTAGAGCTTCCAGAAATCTTTCTTTATCATCTAAAAAAGTCTGGCATTCTCAATTCCCTTCAAAGTTTCATTCTTTATGCTTAGGCTCCTAAGACTTCCTACCGATGAAAAAATTCAGAGGTTTGGGGTTAAGGGTCCTTCTAAATGTGAATGTTGCAGGATTCCCGCTCATGAAAGCATTGAGCACTTATTTTGTGAAAGAGATGAAACAAGTTTGGCAATTTTTTGGGGATTCCTTGTCATCAGCAATCTGTTAGAGCCATGGTTTTCAAGTGGTGGCTTGTCAAACCAAAGAACAAATCCATGAGTTACTTCTTCTATGTACACCTTCTATTATCGATTATCTGTTGGGAGATCTGGAAAAGTAGATGTGGTAAGAGATTTGAAGACATCCCTATCTCTATTCACAGAATCATTAATCAAGTTAGTTGGCTTACTAGATTGATTCTAAACAGTCACTTCTCTTCTCTGAAAGCTAACAATAATTGGCATGACATGTGTGATAAAGTGGAAAGCGCCAAGCAATATATGGACATCAAGATTGTTAAGTGGTATAAACCTACTATTACATATTGAAGCTAAATGCCGATGGATGTTGCAAAGGTAATCCTGGTGAAGCAGGAGTAGGTGGTATTCTTAGAGATTCCAAAGGCAACATGATCATGGCTTTTTTCCTCTTTCTTTGAAGTATGCAGTAATAATAAAGCAGAGACCTTGGCTTTACTTGAGGGACTGCAATGGTGCATTAACAATGGTTATAGTCACCTATTACTAGAAACAGACTCTTTCCTTCTAGTTAAGATGATAAATGGGGATAACAAAATTCAATCATACCTCAAAAATCATATGCACCAAATTAGGCAGCTGATGACTCGGGCAGAAATTCAGATTGGTCACTGTTATAGGGAAGCTAACTATGTTGCTGACATGCTTGCTATTATTGGAGTTCAGACAAAAATGGAGAAGTTCTTCACACAGGCTTTAGATCTACCAAGGAAGGCTAAAGCCTTATTGAAGAATGATCAGTATGGCTACGTCCACTTCAGAATCAAATCCAAGAATGGGTACTTTACATTTGATAATGGTTAAGACTCCTTTCATTGTAGTCACTTATAGTTTGCAACTTTTTATCTTGTTTCCAATCAGTAATATGAGAGAGGAGTCCTCCCTCAATGTAAACTCTACTTTTGCCAAAATATGTACTTGGATGAGATCACTCATTCTACAGTGTATCTCTAGTGGCCAAGGTTTATGTCTTCCTTTGTGTATTCTTTTGGATTATCTTATAGACAGGTAGGGGTCAGGCCAAACTCCTCACCACCACAGGTCAGTATAGCCTGGGTGGTGGATTGAAAAAAAAATGCAAGGTTCCAAATACTGATTTATTAGTTGATTTTATTATTTCAAGAATTCTTCAACTCAACGGTAAGAAAATATAATCTCCGATATGTCCCTTGGCTGGAATTAATTTCATAAAATCTGTATGTCACATTTTTCGCGGACGAAAATTACCTTACACACTCAACCTTTTTATGATGTGCCTAAGACACAGCATTTACCACGTGACACATGAAATAATAAGTGTATAAGGCGATTTTCATTCACAAAAAGGGTGTTATGAAAATTTGATCCATAGTTCTGGGATAATTTATGTATTCTGCCTAATCTATATCAGTACATAAAGCATTTTCCAAAAGTTACTTTGTCTACTCAAAAGGACAAACTATGTCTCACCATATCGGAAATTATCTTTAGCAAATTTGGATAATTGGAGGACAACTCTTGGTATTTTTTACTTTCGCAATGACTCTTTCAAGTAGGTCAAATCTTCTTATTTTGCCTCGATATTTTATTTAACCATTTCGGCTAAAAAATCTTTGCGCCCTCTTTTGTTTTTTCTGTCTTTTTCTGCCCCAAAGACTAACGTTTAAATTCAAATTTTCTTCCTTTCTTCTTTGTTTTACATGTGCATTTGGAGCAAAAACACTTGAATCTTAGTAGGCATTTAGCTGCAAGTTTTGGAAGTTTTTTTTCAAAAAAAAAAAGTTTCAAATATGTGTTTGTTTATAAAATTAATCTAGTTTTAGGGAGATTTTGAAAACCAAAACTGCAAATCCCAAATATAGCTTAAAACCTCTTTTTGAGCCAAATCAAGACCATTTGGGACTTTTTAGCTAGAAAAAAATTTCACATGTCAAAATTTGCTCCAAATTCATATCCAAATACATTTTCAATTTCATATCAAACATCACGCAAATTAGCTTTTTCAAAAGATATTTTGGCATCTACATCTGAACGAGTCCTAGTAAGCATTTGGCCATAATTTGGAGGTTTTTTTTTCCAAAGAAAAATTCAAATATGTGTTTGTTTATAAAATTAATCTAGTCTTTTGGGAGATTTTGAAAACCAAAACATCAAAATTCCAAATATAATAAGACTTCTTTTTGGGCCAAATCATGATAATTTTGGGACTTTTTAGCTGGAAAAAAGAAGAAGTTTTTCACATGTCAAAACTTGCCCCATGTCCAAACACATTTTCAATTTCACAGCAAACATCACGCAAATCAGCTGTTTAGAAAATATTTGGGAACTTATATCCAAACGGATCCATAATATAATTCATATTTAACCAACTTCAGATTTTAAAATTAAATTCTAAAAATTTAATGAAGGTTCATTGATATACAATTAGATAATTTCACAAATAACCACGTTAGTTTGATGTAACCATTCCATTAGAAATTAAATAGCAATGAGCAAACTGTCATCATTACTGTATTTGTCATATATTTGAGTTTATTATATCATTTGTCTGCCTGAAGCATGAGTGTTTCATCATAAAGCTAGTTAGTGTTTGGCACTTCACAACAAAAACGAAAATATTCAGAATATCGATATGCCTCATTTCAGATAGATGCGCAGCAGAAGATGAACCACATTTAAAGCAAAACAGAAATATGAAGCGTGTAATTGAACAACATAAAGTTTGGAATCAAGAACGTGAATCTAATTGAGATCACTTACCCCATAATTGATGCTACAAATTCACGTATAAGAATGCATATTTTTCTTCTTTCTTCAACAAATCTGACGCACATGGTTTCCCGATCAGTAAATTAGGGTTAGGAAAATTTGGGAGGAAGAAAATCGATCCATTTTGTTTTAGGATTGAGAGAGGAGTTTGTTTTGTTTTAAAAGAAAAATGAGCACACATGTTTGTCTTGTTAAAAAACTTACATTACTTAGGATTGAGCTGAAAATACACTACCCTATTAAAGAATGTTCACTATCAATGCTCTCCGTCTAAAGGATACAGAGTTATTTTAGCCCTTTTTCCTACTTTTTAGAATACAAAAGATTACTGTTACGAAACAACTTTACTTTAGTATCGCTAAAGTGGACTTCTTTGTGTTTTGCACCCTTAAGGTATACTTCATTTCGATTTGCACTTTATCTTCTATTTTCTTGTGATTTCACCCATAATATTTTCATTTCATTTCAAAATAATTAAAATACATCTTTATTTATTCAAAAATGAGGAAGAAAATTGGAATACTAAATTATGCAGTTTAGAAACCTAATATCTTGTGCAAAAAGTTGAATTGGAAAGGAAATATTGTCCACTATTTTCAAAATCTCTTTGTACGACAACAACAGTTTGAAGAGGTTGTAAAATACAAGAAAATTAATGTGAAGATGTACATTAATATTTTAATAGGATATAAACCAGCAAGGTTATGATTGATATCACTTTATGAATGTTTGATATTTGTGATAATGCACTCACTATTAAATGGTTGAAGTATCTAACAGTGCATCCAATTTTCTTCTGAGAATCTTGGTCAAAATTCGTGAAGGAAATATAAAAACTTTATTGCAATTATTTTTCTACCTCATCAATCACACAATTGAAAAGTCCAAAAACTCCTAAGAAACTTAGCCAGTGTGTTTAATTTTTTCTATCTAGCCCTTTTCCTTTTAAGTAAATCAAGAAGCACAGAAAAATGGTTAATCATATGAATCAATTGGTGGAATTACGCTGTTCCATGCAAAGGTTCCAAATACCGATTTATTAGTTGATTTTATTATTTCAAGAATTCTTTAACTCAATGGTAAGAAAACATAGTCTCGGATATGTCCCTTGGTTGGAATTAATTTCATAAAATCTGTATGGCATACTTTTTGCGGACGAAAAATTATTTTACACACTCAATCTTTTTATAATGTGCCTCAGACACAACTTTTACTACGTGACACAGAAAAGATTGAATGTATAAGTTGATATTTGTTCGCGAAAATTATTTTGAAAATTTAATTCGTAGTTCACAGATAATTTATGTATTTTGCCTAGTCTATATCAGTACATAAAATATTTTCCAATAGTTACTTTGTCTACTCACAGTTTGAGCTTGTATTCTGCTGCTTGCAGACGAAAATCTCAAAAGGACAAGCTATGTCTCACTATATTGGGAATCATCTTTAGCCAATCTGAATAATTACAGGACAACTCTTGCATTTTTTACTTTTGCAATGACTCATTCACTTAGGTCAAATCTTCTTATTTTGCCTCGATATTTTATTTTACCATTTCGGCGAAAACAACTATACGTCCTTTTCTCCTTTTGTCTGTCTTTCTGTGTCCCCCAAAAGACTTAAGAGTTCAAATTTCAAAATTTCTTCCTTTCTCCTTTGTTTTAACTGTGCATTTGGAGCAAAAACACTTGAATCTTAGTTGGCGTTTGGTCATAAGTTTTGAAGTTTGTTTTTTCAATATTTTTTTAAATATGTGTTTGTTTTTAGAATTAATCTAGCTTTTAGAATATTTTAAAATTCAAAACTTCAAATCCCAAACACAGCTTAAGACATTTTTTTTGACCAAATCATGACCATTTGAGACCTTTTAGCTAAAAAATGGAACTTCTTAACATGTCAACACTTGCCCCAAAATTCATGTCCAAATGCATTTTCAATTTGACATCAAACTTCATCCTAATCAGTTTTTTCAAAAAATATTTGGGAATCTATGTTCAAACAGGCCCTAATTCTTTATTGTAACTGATTTTATTTATGAACAATATTTAACTAGGGAGGGAAGGCAAGAGAACTGTCATGGGTTGCTTTCCAGCCACGTCCCATGACCCCTTGTACGCGCCCGATGGTGTCCTGGCAAGCTTCCCAATGCCTAGCGCCATGGACGACCCCGTGGTCTAGTCGCGCCAAGTGACAAGCGCGTTCGTGCCTATGTCGCCTCATCGATACCCCTCGCTAGCGCCTAGCCGTAGGCAGATGCCAACAGCGCCCCTCGGCAGGTTGTGCCCCAGCGCACGCCCATTGTTAGCGCAATCGACCCATGCCCTGTGGCCAGAGCCGTGTGCACAGACTCTGACGCTAAAGACAAGGTTGCTGCCAATGGACCTACTTCTACCTTGTAGGAATCTAAGTCCTTTTTGTCTTAAATATAGAGTAGTTTTACTTCTTATATTTCATTATGATTATCTAACTTAGTTATGTCAAGTCCTATAACTTTTAATTTTTTTAAAGCATTATTAGGGGGGATCAAGTAGTCAAACTTTCAAGCAAGCAAACAATTCTCTGTATTAGTGTCTCTCCCCCTCGACACTGTGTTGCCTTCTATAATAGCTTTCATTAGTGCGATCAAGCTTTCTTTCATTCTCATTCTCTTTTCTGTTATCTCAATTGCTCTTGACATCGATTTTCCCGTACAATACTGACATCTCGTCTATTGTACAGAGGGGACCCCATGTAACGACCCGACCGATCGTTTTGAGTATTACAATATTGTTCCCCCATTTACTGCTCAATTTATGCTTTACAGTTGTTATGTGACTTGCCAGGGTAATTGGTGCCAGTCCTGAGAGGTTTTGGAATGAATTGGAACACTTAGTTTCACGGTTTAAAGCTTAAGTTGAAATAGTTGATCGGAGGTTGACTTATGTGTAAACGACTCCGGAATAGAATTTTGATGATTTCAATAGCTCCATATGGTGATTTTGGACTTAGGAACGTGTTTGATTTTTTTTTTGGAAGTCCGTAGTTACATTAGGCATGAAATGGCTAAAACAAAAATTTTGAAGCTTGGAAGTTTGACCGGGGAGTTGGCTTTTTTATATCGGGGTCAGAATCCGATTCTGAAAATTGAAATAGGTTTTGGCATTGAATGTAGAAGTTGGAATTTCTTAGTTTCATTAAGCTTGAATTGGGGTATGATTCGTATTTCTAGCGTTGTTTGATGTGATTTGAGGCTTCGACTAAGTTTGTATGATGTTTTAGGACTTTGTTGGTATGTTTGGTTGAGGTCCCGGGGGCCTCGTGTGAGTTTTGTATGGTTAACGAAATGCATTTTGGACTTGGAACCTTGTTGGAAATTTTCTGGTGCAGTATCAAGTTTCCTTTATTGCATTCGCGAAGGGAAACTGGAATCAGGCAAGATTTGCTCTTCGCGTTCGCGAAAGGGAAGCCGCATTCACAAAGGGCTGGGCAGGTTGTGCACTGCGGACGCGAGAGGCTGGCCGCGTTCGCGAAGAAGAGGAGAGCTGGGGGTGGACCTAACGCATTGGCCTACACGTTCGCGAGTGAGGGTCCACATTCGCGAAGGCTTGGGATTTCTGGTCATCGCGTTCGCGAAGAAGAAATATTGGCCAGCATATTTTTGTGCTTCGCGAACGTGAAAGGGCCGCTTTCGTGAAGAAGAAAAGACTTGGACAGAAATTTTAAGTTCTGAAAATGGGACTTCGTCCCATTTTTCATTTTTGACGATTTGGAGCTCGGGAAGAGGCGATTTTCGGGAGATTTTCAAGAAAAATGATGGGGTAAGTGTTCTTAACTCAATTTTGGTCAAGTCACTCGAATCTATGGTTGTTTTCAATATTTAATTAGTGATTTAAGTTGAAAAATTGTAAAAACCCTCTTGGTTTAATTTGAAGATTTGAGGGTCGAGTTGATGTTGAAATTTGGTAAAATTTGTATGGTTGCACTGGTGGTTGAATGTGCATTCATATATTATAACTTTTATCAGGTTCCGAGACGTGGGCCCCACGAAAAATTTTTGACTGCAATTTCAGATTTTATTGGAAAATTAGTATTTTCATATGGAATTAATTCCTATAATTTGTATTAACTGAATCAAATTAATGTGACTAGATTCGAGGCGCTTGGAGGCTTATTCGCGAGGCAAAGACCTAGCAGAATAAAGAATTGCACGGTTTGAGGTAAGTGACAGTTCTAAATTTGGTTCTAAGGGTATGAAACCCTGGATTTTGTGATATGTGATTGATTTTGAGGTGACGCACATGCTAGGTGATGGGCGTGTGGGCGTGCACCGTAGGAATTGTGACTTGATAAATTCCATGGAACTGTGTAGTCGAAGAATCTATTGTTATGCGTACATTTTATCGAACTATAAATTATGTTTAAACCATGTGTTGACACTTTAGGGACCACAGAGGTTGTGTAAATGTTGAAATATCTGTTAGATTATTGTTTTGTACTCAGTCACGGTTATACTTGCATATTTCATCTCAGTCTCTATTGTTCATTATTAATGCATCATATCATTGTTGTTTGGGCTGCTTATCATGAATTTTGAGAGCCGTAGAGACTGGAGAGATTTGTGATTGAGTGAGGCCGAGGGCCTGATTGTGAGACATTGATACTATAGCACGTGAGTTGTCCGTGCAGCACGTGAGTTGTCCGTGCAGATCCAGATATTATACTAGCACGTGAGTAGTGCGTACGGATCTAGATATTATACTAGCACGTGAGTTGTCCGTGAAGATTATAGCGCTTAGGCTGAAGGAGCCCCTCCGGAGTCTGTACATACCCCTAGTGAGCCCAGGTACCTACTGAGTGCGAGTGCGGAGTTTAGAGTGATTGTGAGGTTGGAGTGACTATTGCTCTGGGAGAATGCATTGATTTTATTATTGTTGTACTTCAGTTGTCATATATCACTATTTTGGAAATTTCTGAGAGATATTATCTTTTGATTCAGTTGAACTTGACAAGAAATTACTGTTTTGGCCTTAGATGTTGAACTTGAAAGCATGCCTACCTTCTTATGTTGGAAATTACTGTAATTGGACTTAGATGTGAAGCTCGTCACTACTTTCAGTTCTTTATTTGGTATTGTTACTTGTTGAGTTGATTGAACTCATACTACACCCTGCACCTCGTATGTAGATCCAGGCACTTCCAGACATGGCGGTTGATACTTTTTCGAAGCTTTATTTGTTGGAGACTATCGAGGTACATGCTTGAGGTCCGCAGACCTTGACTCTCTTTCATTTCAGTTTTTGTACTGTTCGATATTTTCAAACAGTATTTTTATCGGTCGGACTTTGTTATCATTTAGATGCTCATGTACTCAGTGACACCGGGTTTTGGGAGTATTTTTGTATCGGTATTTGTGAGATTTTTGTATCGTATTTAAATATTATATTTTCAAACTTAAAGAAATAATGGTTTATTGAGATTGTCGGCTTACCTAGTATTAAGATAGGCGCCATTACGATAGGTGTGATTTTGGGTCGTGACAATTTGGTATCAGAGCGTAGGTTACATAGGTCTCACGACTCATGAGCAGGTTTATTAGAGTCTTGCGGATCAGTACGGAGATGTCTGTACTTATCTTCTAGAGGTTTCCGAACCCTTAGGATAATTTCACTTTCTTGTATTCTGTCGTGCGAATTTGTTGATCCTGGAAACTAAATTTCTATTATTATGTTCTCTTACAGATGGTGAGGACACGACTACCGGATCGGATGGTCAGCCACCTGTGCCACCAGTTAGGGCCACAAGAGGTCAGGGCCATGGTAGAGGTCGGGGTCGAGGTAGAGGTCAAGGTGTAGCTCGTAAAGCAGTTGGAACAGCACCTGTAGCACCACCAGTTGCTCCAGCTCAGGAGCAGATTCCAGATATAGTGGAGCCGACGGAACCAGCTCCGGCGCCAGCTGTGCCTATTGTGATTACAGGCCTTTAGGAGGCTCTAGCATAGATATTGACTGTTTGCACTGGCCTTGCTCATGTGGTTTTGTCCCAGGCCGCACTAGCCACTTCTCAGGTCGGGGGAGGTACTCATACCCCTGTTGGATGTACTCAAAAGTAGGTAGTGCAGGGACTTCAGATACTGGGGGCACTACCAGCCCAGCCGGTTGCAGTTGTTGAGGCCCCGGTTATCCCCGTTATGGATGATGATGAGTAGAGGAGACTTGAGAGTTTTGAGAGGCTTCGACCTCCATCATTTAGCGGTGCTGAGTTAGAGGATGCTCAGGATTTCCTGGATAAGTACCAGGGGATGCTTCGGACAACAGGTATTCTGGAGACCAGTGGGGTCTCGTTCACTACTTTTCAGTTTTCTAGGGCTACCCTCAGATGGCGGGGGGCTTATGAGAGGCGTAGGCCGGTCAGTGCAACACCACTTACATGGTAGGAATTTTCCGTTCTCTTTTTGGAGAAGTTCGTGCCGCAGTCTCACAGGGAGGAGCTGGGCAGACAGTTTGAGCAGCTTCGGTAGGATAGTATGCCTGTGACCCAGTACGAGATAGAGAGAGGATTAGGAGGTTCATTGATGGCTTCATGTATCAGTTGCGGTTGCTTATGACTCTGGATAGGGTATCTGTTGCTACTTTTGATGAGGTGGTTGACATTGCTCAGCAGATAGAGATGGTTTGTAGCCTGGAGCCTGGAGAGAGGGAGGCCAAGAGGCCTCGAGGTTCGGGCAATTTCGATAGGATACCTTCTGGGAGGCAGTCCTACCACGGCAAGGGACGCCCTTATAGGCCCGCTCAAACGACTCGTCCAACTCATCGTGGTGCATCATCTATCCATGGTTCTTACACTACCATGCCTCGTCTACTCAAGTTTCTACAGGCAGTGCCTCGGGTTATCAAGATCAGCAGCTTCGTCAGAGGAGGGATTGTTTCGAGTGCGGAGACTTTGGTCATATCAAGAGAGATTGCTCTAGGTTGTTGAGTGGGGTTCCACAGTAGAGTTTTCGATTGATGGCACCAGCACCAGCGCCAGCAGTTACAACACCCCCCTAGCCAGCTTGGGGTAGGGCTCAGTCAGCTAGGGGTCGCCCAAGAAGGGAGGTCGATCATGTGGCGGTCAGGCCTAATTCTATGCTTTTCGTGCCAGGCCAGATGTTGTTGCTTCAGATACAGTGATCATAGGTGTTGTCTCAGTGTGCCACAGGGAAGTTTTTATATTATTTTACCCTAGTTTCACTTAGTCGTATGTGTCATTGTACTTTACTCATTATCTGGATATGCTCCGAGAGTCCTTAGTTTCACCTGTTTGTGTATCTACGACGGTGGGCGATACTATTACTGTGGACCATATGTATCAGTCGTGTGTGGTAACTATTGGGGTAATGGAGACTAGAGTTGATCTTTTATTGCTTAATATGGTTGATTTCGATGTAATATTGGGTATGGATTAGTTGTCTCCATGTCATGCTATTCTGTATTGTCACACAAAAACCGTGACATTGGCAATGGCGGGGTTGCGGAAGGTCGAATAGAGAGGTTCTATAGATTATATTCCCAGCAGGGTAATTTTTTATTTGAAGGCCTAACATATGGTTGGGAAGGGGTTTCATATTTGGCCGTTGTGAGAGATGTTGATGCATATACTCCTTTATTCAGTACCGGGTGTGCGAGACTTTTCGGATGTATATATTTCCTGCAGACCTGCTGGGTATGCCACCCGACAAGGATATTGATTTCGGCATTGACTTGGTACGCGGAACTCAACCGATTTCTATTCCTCCGTATCGTATGGCACTAGCTGAATTGAAAGAACTGAAAGAACAATTTTAAGAACTTCTTAATAAGGGTTTTATTAGACCTAGTGTGTCGCCTTGGGTGCACCGGTTCTGTTTGTGAAAAAGAAAGATGGTACTATGCGGATGTGCATCGACTACAGGCAGTTGAAGAAAGTGACAATCAAGAACAAGTATCCTTTGCCGCGTATTGATGATTTATTTGACCAGTTTCAGGGAACGAGGTTATTCTCCAAAATTGACTTGAGATCTAGGTATCACCAGTTGAAAATTCGGGATTCAGATATTCTAAAGACAGCATTCAAAACTCGTTATGGTCATTATGAATTTCTCGTGATGTCTTTTGGGCTGACCAACACCCCAACAACATTTATGCACTTGATGGATAGCATATTCCAGCCGTATATTGATTCATTTGTCATAGTATTCATTGATGTATCCTGTTGTACTCACATAGCCAGGAGGAGCATGCACAACACTTGGATATTGTATTACAGAGGCTGAGAGAGGAGAGACTCTATGCTAAATTCTCTAAGTGTGAGCTCTGTTGCTTAGTTCGGTGGCATTCTTGGGACACATAGTGTCCAATGAAAGGATTAAGGTGGATCCGAAGAAAATAGAGGCAGTTCATAGTTGGCCCAGACCATCTTCAGCTATTGAGATTCGGAGTTTTCTCGGCTTGGCCAGTTATTATCGTCGCTTTGTGGAGGGTTTCTCATCTATTGCATCGCCTTTGACTAAATTGACCTAGAAAGGTGCTCCATTCAGGTGGTTGTATAGGTGTGAAGAGAGCTTTCAGAAGCTCAAGACTGCCTTGACCACAGCTCCAGTTTTAGGTTTGCCTTAGCTTCAGGCTCTTATACAGTGTATTGTGATGCTTCTCGGATTGGTATCAAATGTGTCTTAATGCAGGAGGGTAGAGTGATTGCTTATGCTTCGCGTCAATTGAATCCACATGAAAAAAACTACCATGTTCATGATTTGGAGTTGGCAGCTATTGTTCATACATTGAAGATTTGGAGGCATTATCTCTACGGTGTGTCTTGTGAGGTGTTTATGGATCATCGGAGTCTCCAGCACTTGTTCAAACAAAAGAATCTAAATTTGAGGTAGCGGAGATGGTTGGAGCTACGAAAGGACTATGATATCACTATTCTATATCATCTCGGGAAGGCCAATGTGGTGGCAGATGCCTTGAGTAGAAAGGCGATGAGTATGGGTGGCCTTGCATTCATTCCTGTTGGTGAAAGGCCTTTTGTAGTTGATGTTCAGACCCTGGCCAATCAGTTCGTGAGATTAGATGTTTCGGAGCGTAGTCGGGTTCTAGCTTGTGTGGTTTATCGGTCTTCTTTATAGGATCGCATCAGAGAGAAGTCAGTATGATGATCCACATCTGCTTGTCCTTAAGGACACAGTTCAGCACGGTGATGCCAGAGATGTTACTATTAGGGATGCTGGCGTATTGAGGATGCAGGGTCGGATTTGCGTGCTAAATGTAGATGGACTGCGTGTATTAATTCTTAAAGAAGCCCACAGTTCGCTATATTCCAATCATCTGGGTGTCGCTAAGATGTACTAGGACTTGAGGTAGCACTATCGGTGGAGAAAAATGAAGAAAGATGTAGTTGGGTTTGTAGCTTGGTGTTTAAATTGTCAACAGGTGAAGTACAACCATCAGAGGTCGGGCGGATTGCTTCAGAGCATTGAAATTCCGGAGTGAAAGTGGGACCTTATTACCATGGACTTCGTAGTTCGGCTCCCACGGACTTTGAGGAAGTTTGATGCTATTTGGGTGATTGTAGATCCCTTGACCAAGTTCGCACATTTTATTCATATTGGTACTACTTATTCTTTCGGAGCGATTGGCTGAGATTTATATCCGCAAAATTGTTCGCCTACACAATGTGCCACTGTCCATCATTTCGGATCGGGGCAAGCAATTTACATTACAATTTTGGAGAGCAGTGCAACGAGAATAGGTACATAGATTTAGTTGAGTACATTATTTCACCCTCAGACAGACGGACAGTCCGAGCGCACTATTCAGATATTGGAGGATATGTTACGCGCTTTTGTCATTGATTTTAAGGGTTCTTGGGATCAGGTTCTGCCACTCGCAAAGTTTGCTTACAATAGCAGCTACCAACCGAGCATTTAGATAGCTCCGTATGAGACTTTATATGGGAGATGGTATCGGTCTCCGGTGGGTTAGTTTGAGCTGGATGAAGCTAGGCTATTGGGTACTGACTTGATTCAGGATGCTTTGGAAAAGGTTAAATTGATTCAGGAGCGGCTTCGCATGACGCAGTCTAGACAGAAGAGTTATGCCGACCGAAACGACCGTGATGTTGCTTACATGGTTGGGGAGAAGGTTCTGCTCAAGGTTTCACCCATGAAGAGTGTGTTGAGGTTCGGGAAGAAGGGCAGTTGAGCCCTAGGTATATTGGGCCCTTTGAAATACTTACGGAGATTGGAGAGGTGGCTTATGAACTTGCATTGCCGCTTAGTTTATCGAGTGTTCATCCAATGTTTCATGTATCTATGCTCCGAAAGTATGTTGGGGATCCGTCTCATGTTTTGGATTTCAGCACAGTGTAGTTGGATGGTAATTTGACTTACGATGTGTAGCCGGTGGCCATTTTAGACGGGCAGGTTTGAAAGTTGAGATCAAAGAACATAGCTTCAGTGAAATGTAGTGGAGAGTCCAGCTAGTCGCAGAAGCTACCTGGGAGATTGATCAGGAGATGCGGAGAAAATATCCACACCTATTTGAGGCTCCAAGTATGATTCTAAACCTATTCGAGGACGAACATTTGCTTAAGAGGGGGAAAATGTACGACCCGGCCGGTCGTTTTGAGTATTTCAATCCCATTCCCCCATTTACTACTCCATTTATGCTTTACAGTTGTTATGTGACTTGTCTGGGTAATTGGTTCGGGTCCGAAGAGGTTTTGGAATGAATTGGAGCACTTAGTTCCAAGGTTTAAAGCTTAAGTTGAAATAGTTGACCGGAGATTGACTTATATGTAAACGATCCCAGGATAGAATTTTGATGATTCCAATAGCTTCATATGGTGATTTTGGACTTGGGAGCGTGTCCAGAAAATTATTTGGAAGTCCGTAGTTAAATTAGGCTTGAAATGGCTAAAAAAGAAATTTAAGCTTTGTATGTTTGGTTGAGGTCCCGGGGGCCTGGGGTGAGTTTCGGATGGTTAACGGAATGAATTTTGGACTTGGAACCTTGCTGGAAAATTTCTGGTGCAGTATATGATTTCTTTCATCACGTTCGCGAAGAGGAACTGGAGGCAGGCAAGATTTTCCTTTCGCGTTCGCGAAGGGCTGGGCGGATTGTTCACCGCGAACGCAAGAGTGTAGCCGCGTTCGCGAAGAAGAGGGAGATATGAGGTGGCTGCGTTCTCGAAGAAATTTAAGCTTGGAAGTTTGACCGGGGAGTTGACTTTTTGATATCGGGGTTGAAAATTTATTCTTATGTACATTTACTTGTAGTAGTTATTACATGCCATTTCTTCTTCTATTGTGTTATTTTCATGCATTTAGACTTAGTTGCCATTTCATGGGAAAACCTTTATTGTTGAGTTATTGAAGTGTAGTTATAAAAGCTATTAACACATTGTGGATAAAATTTTTAATTGTTGAGATATTTTTCCTTCAAGAGTTATTTCTCATCCCTTTTGTTGCTATTGGGATTTCTTGTACACATTGTAGTTGAGCCTTGGGCTATATATTGTTATGACACTAGTATTGTTGATTTTGGAAATGTTGAGTCATTTGGGCATATGTGGTGCGACTTGGTATTGTGTTGTGATATTGATGCGCATGCGGCGGTATAAGGATAGGGGTTGATACGCATGCGGTGAGATAAGGTGGGATTTATACGCGTGTTTCTAGTAAGAAAATTACTAGAAGCCACGCGGTGAGATAAGGGGCTTAATGCGCTTGTAGCTATTTCGTAAAAAAATATTTTCAAAAATACAAATGCAAGGCTCATACGGAGATATATGGAAGATTGTGATTGTGACTTGTGAAATAAAAGTATGAGGTATGGTACCTCGGTATGATTCTTGTTGTACATTCTGTGGTTGAAATGCTTGATGATTTGAACGGTTGTTGTTCTTGTTTTCCTTATTTCTTTCCATTTGTATTTTTGATTGTAATTGGTTACTTGTTGTCTCTATCACTTGTACTCCCTTGTTGTCATTTGTTACTTTATTTTCGTTGTTAGCCTTCTATTGATAAATTGATTTATCATTCTTTGATTGCCTTTATCTTCCGTCATTATTATATTGTATTATATTCAAGTTTTCTTTTAGTCTAGTAAGTGTATTGACCTAGCCTTGTCACTACTATATCGAAGTTAAGCTTCATACTTACTGGATACCATTGTGGTATACTCACGCTACGCTTCTGCACATTCTTGTGCAGATCCAGTACATCTGCTCGTGCCAAACGCCAGTTATTCACCAGTTATTCCGGAGACTTCAAGTTATACCTACTTGGCGCTCGAGGGCCTCAAAGTCACCTTCTTCCATTGTTTTACTACTGTTTATATTTATTTTAAACAAAGTTGTGTTTAGAGATTATTAGTACATTCTCTGTAGAGCTTATGACTCAGTTCCACCGGTTTTGGGAGATATTTGACAGCAATACCTTTTGGGTATTATTATGATAGTTAACAGTTTAATTTGATATTTAGGTTGTCGTTTCTGCTAAATCTTAATGTATGTTAGGCTTACTTAGTCTCAGAAACTAGGTGTCATCATAACATTCTAAGATGGAAATTTGAGATCGTGACAGCATCAGACATATAGGACTGGAATAAGCCAAACGGGAAGAAGATCTGTTTCCAAGTTATGGTTTGAATTTCCATTTACCTGGGAGGAAGGACTTACAATTTGGGTTTCCATATGGCAAGGTGGCGCCGTAGAGAGTGAAGGAGATATGGCCACTAAATCTGTTTGCTAAGGAGGGAGAAATAGAGTCTTGGGTGAGCTATTTGTGGAGAATACGTTAGAGATTTGTATTAGAAAATAGGGTGGACACCAACTTTATAAGTCTAGAGAATCAAATCTTGTATAATCATAATCAAAACCTTGAAAAGGGAATGTTTCCTCTACAAAGTCAACGTGCCTTGAGATGAAAAATTTAGATTTGGCTGGATCATAGCAAACATTGGCACTTTGATTCTTAGAATATCCTACAAAAGTGTAAGGGGTGGATTGGGTCTCCAATTTGTGTTTGGTATGCGACCAAAGCTAAGGGTAACATAAGCAACCAAAAACTCTAAGTTTGGAGTAATTGGGATTATGACCAAAAACACGTTCAAAGGGACAGTGATGATTGAGGATAAGTGTAGGCATGCGATTAATAAGGTAAACTGTTGTTTGAAAGACAAAAGACCAAAAGAATATGAGTAGGTGAGCTAGATATAGTAGTGGGATCCCACTTATCTTTATTTATCAGGCCGAGCGTCGTCATCGTCATATTATTGAAACTGAAATTCTACTTATCTTTATTTCTTTCTTTGGAGCCAAGAACTGCTCACAAGTGTTTAAAGCATTTACAATAGCATGCCGCTATGAAGATGAAATTGATTACAAGTATAGCAGCGGGAGAGGGATTTGAGGTGTTGTTAACAATTTCATTGGACATTGCTAGTGTCCTTGTGGTTGAAAAATCTGCAGGTGGAGAATTTGTCGTAGATCGAAAAAAATTACCGTGTAGCAGATGGCTCTAATACCATATAACATATATGAATAAAGGCAAAGACCCTTGGTGTATTATTGATGATAGAAGCCATTTTATACAAATGTTACATGAATATAATAAAGGAAATGAAGCAAAGAATCAGGAGTATTATTTACGGAGATTAATATAAGGAATGCTATTAACAGAGCAAGATATCAGGAGACACTATAACAAATAACAATCATGTGATGACTGAATTTTCACCAAAAGACATTTCCTTATTAGCATTCACATGAGTATGAAAGTCATAAGGGAGCTTGTTTGGCCAAGTTTCTAAAATCAGCTTATTTTGAAAAATGCTTTTTCTAAAAGTGCTTTTGGTGAAATGCAGTTTATGTTTGGTAAATCAATTTAAAAAGCACTTTTAAGTTGTAATTAGTGTTTGGCCAAGCTTTTAGAAACAACTTATAAGTGTATTTTTCTCAATAGCACTTTTCAAAAAAGTGCTTTTGGGGATAAACTATTTTTTTCTACTTCTCAAAAATTGCTTCTGGTTCTCCTTAGAAGTACTTTTTTTTTTCCTAGAAGCTTTGCCAAACACCTCAATTTTATTTTATTTTTAAAAAGAAAAAAAGCCTTTTGGCCTTGGAGAAGCTTGGCCAAACAAGCTATTAAATTTATTTTAAGAAGTGCTTTTCGAAAAAGTAATTCTGAATAAAAGCAGATTATGCTTGGCTAATCAATTTGAAAAATATTTTTCTCAACAATTTATGTTTGACCAACCTTTTCAAAAAGTGCTTTAAGTATCAAATTACGAATAAAGACATAATGAAATTCCCTTAACAGTTAACTTAACTAGATAAATAATCACAAATATTTATTATTAAAGATAATAATTAAGTCTTTTATTTTATTTAATTAAAGTATAAGAATAAAATTGAAAAGTATTTTATTCTTTTAAGGTGATTTAAATATATCAAAAATTATTTAACAAATATGAAAATTCATCCCAAGAGTCATTATATATTACTTAGTAGTTTAATCTAAGTTATGTTATTTTGGTATATACAAAATTTTGCTAAGGAAATTTTTGGTAGGAAGAAAACTCAAAACTGCTTATGCTTATGCGGAGAAGCTATTTTTTTATGCTTCTCAAAAATTATTTATGCTTCTATCCAAAAGTATAGTTTCTTCCCAAAACTTGGCCAAACACCTGAAGTTTGAGAAAAAACACTTTTAGTTTTAGGAGAAGTTTGGCCAAATAGGCTATTAATCTCACACGCTGCATATTACACGTGTAATAAAAGAATACAAATTTATTTTTATAAATCTTCTTAGTCTAAAGACACATCTAGCGTGCTTACTGTTTCCAATCAACCTTTTCAGACTCGCTTTCTTCTTCTTGGCTTCAAGATACTTTTCAATCACTGCATCACCAAAAGTGGACTGCTGAAAATGAGGATGTGGTGGAATTACTAAGAGTGGACTGCTGCTTGTGGCCAAATACTCACTTCTCTGCCCAGTTGAAAGATTGTTCTTCGAGAAACCATATCATTATAGACTTCGGATATGAATGTACAAAAGATTTTATTTGGATTAATTTTTCATTTTATTTTTTTTCATTTGAATTTTTACTTATACATTCATTTTTCTAAATTTTTTCGCACGAATTTCCCACCTTGTACTTCTTTTTTAAATTTTTTAGTATTATGACAATTTTATCTCTTCATCTCTCGATTAATTTACAAAGAAAAATCATTTTGCGAACTTGTTGATGTAAGACTGCGCTTATTAACTAGTTAATTCATAATTAAGACAAATTAATAATTCATGACTTGAAGAAAATTGCTGATTTTACAACTTCTTTTGGACTCTGAGAAATGGGTCGAGTTTCCTTCTTGGCCGGACAGAAAGCCGAATGGGCCTACCCATGGACTTGATTTTGACTCAATTTTACCCTTATAAAAATGCATTTGTGAAGAAATAGGATTTTGTTTTATGATTGCGATGAGTATTTAAGGCAAAGAAGCGATTATTTAAAAACAAAGGAAGCACTAGTCATTCGTTAAAGTTGTGAAGGCAATAGTATTTAGTTTAAATAGAATTAATAATATATTTAACTTATGTTCGATTTGAAGCAAAGACAAAAATATTGATTAATTACTATAAAAGCAAGAATAGAAGTAATGGTGATCTCATCAAAAAAGTAACGGATGATTTTTTTTAATCGTGATAAAAACAAGTAAACTTTTCATTGAAATGTTTTTTCTTTAGAAATTCATGTATTTTTTCTTCCCTCTTTCTCCATTTCAAAGTTTTAATTGGGTCAAGTGCACACTAACATAGTATGAGGTCTTTTGATGAAACTAAATCAGTTTCGAGTCGAAAGGCCTATGGTCTATACAAAGAGTGCGTATTTCTTGCGTTGAGAGGTGCCTAGAGAAGTCGACTGCTGAAGCTTCAATTCGAACCTTGACTGATTCCATAGCCCAATTTGTAATGTCTAGTTTTTCTGACTGGGAGTAAAGAATGCAGGAGCAGTTAATAATACTTCTAGCTAGCTATGGATGATAACCCATTACTTGATGATTTATTTAATGTTTTAATTATCAAAAAAGACAACGAGACAAATGCAGCAAATCAACGAACTGAAAAGGATATTATCCTCCTTTAGACTGGAGGACAAAGTTCATGTGATTCACAGTAAAACAAGAAAGAAAAGGAAGTACTCTAAGAGCCAAATACCTTTGTATAATTAGATATTTTCTATCTATTTTATTATCCCCCCTTCTTTTTAACTTAAATAAATTAGATTAATAACTTTTTTTAAGAAATGAGCTTATGATGTAAAAGACTCCCCCAATTTGAAAAGAGAGAACGATGTTTAAACTTGTGATATAAAATGAGGCACATAAATTTTATGACTATAAATCATTGCATAAAGGTAAATTATTTTTTCATTCTTTATGGCACGAACTACAAAAGAAATATGTTCACATAAATTATATAGACGGAGTACTACTTTTTTGGTTTTTGTCTGTCTTCGTGGACAAAGGATATCCCACCAAGCCTAAGGTTGGAATCCTTTTAGATCTACAGGCTCACCTACAAGAGTGTAGATAATCTTATACTTCATCATTCTACCGTAAAACATGTACTCCTCTTTATTAATTAACAAAAGTATATAATATATTTACAATTGAATTTTTGAAAAACAAAGTATACATAATTAAAAGCGCCAAAAAATCTAAAATTAATTGAATTTTTATATTTCACATAGTTTAATTAAAATTTTATTTTGTTAAATAAACTAAATAGACATATGATACTTCAAAATGAATTTATTAAATCACCGGTGCAATATAAGATGCCTATCTTTCAAAGGAAAAAAATAAATCCTACAAAGGAAGTGATTTTGAGGTCGCATTTTGAACAAATATGACAGTCAGGACATTATCGATCTCTTATGATAAAGAACTCGGCTGTTGTCATAACTTCGAAATATGGAAAGACCCTTACTCACATTCCTGGGGCTGTGCCACATGAATTTATTCAAGATTCCAGAAATGACTCCAACTCAGATAGTTACATTGTACACCTACAAACAAGAAAGAGACCACTGTCAATCATAGACAACTCGCTACTTCATAGAGAAGTACATTTAATGGGTAATTGCGTAGTTGCATATTAAAATTTCAGTAAATCCTTAATGCTTCTAATTGATAGGCTTTACCATGCATCATCTGTACAAATCGTTCAAACTCCATGAAATTGTGTTTCTCCGGTAGAGTTGAGCTCAGCCTGAGGTAGGTAAACGCAGATAAGTAGTGTCTACCAAATGGATCATTCCTAGGCTTGGCATTTTCCAAGATCTTATTTTAGCCTTCTCTATGGTAGCATGGACGTGTATTATTCTCACCAGCAACAGGTACGTAGGCTTCCCATGCAGCATTTAGCACCTGCAATTTTGGGAAATTCCTTAAACAAAGACTGAGTATATCCAGTGATGCAGAGATAAATGGATATTACACTGCACGATCAATTATCTCTTAGACGTAGATGTACATCAAATTTAGGAGCTATTTGTGATTAATTTGTACGGCAACCCCACCCCCCTCCCTCCCCCAAAAAAATGAAAAACATCACTTGCTGAAAAATAGAAACAATATTGACAAAACAGCATTTACATGTGCAAGGAAGAAAAATGGAAGAGAAGTTGATTCTTTGAAATGTTTAAATGGCTCACAGCTAGTTGCTTGACAACATGATTCTCTCCTATAGGCCAAAATCATTAAGCTTTGCATATTTCATTTACATCAGACAATAATACATATTTGCAACCTCGAGCCTTTAGACAAACAAATGTTATCTTTCAATTTTTCATGGTTAAACATCAACGTATTTAACACTTTACTTTTCAAGTACGACAATCTATTACTTGCACATTCACACCAAGATTCCTCGACAAAATTAAATATCACAACATATCCTCTGCATGTTAGATTCTCACATGTTTACCTGCCAAACTAATTCTTCCGCGTCAGCTAATGCTTCTACCAAGCCCTTTTTCTTATCAACCGTGTGCAATTCAAGACATGTGAAATTCAGAGCCGCCTCATGCTTTTTTAACATTGATGCTATTGGAGAATAGCCATCACGATAGTTTAACACTGTAAAAGCCAGCTGTTAATTTAGCTGCACCACTTTTAGTGTTGTGCCACCAGTAAATTCCTGGTAGCTGCTCATCAATCAGAGTACATCAGGAACCGAAATCAATCCCAAAAAAAGCAATTTATGATGCCATGAATATATCTAGCATTTAAAGGAATATGTTTTACACTTTACAACTTTTGCTGCTATAAGAGTGCCTTTAAAAGACAAATTTGCCAAGCCAAGTACTTGATCACCATGATCAATTAAAACTTCAGTGTACCATTTCAAGAAAAATCTACCATAAAAGCGATTATATTCTCCACCATCACGAAAAAATTCAGTCTTTTGTGGTTTCGAATTGTAAGAACCTGCATTCCGAGGTCCTTTACCATAGGATGAGCATCCGGATGCCTCTGCTGCCTTTTGCAAGCTATTAAACAAGTACTTATCATAGCACTGCAAAGGATGTAAGCACACATGATTAATAAATATGTCACGCTAGATATCAGGGGTCGATAGCTAATCTATTACTATTATAAAAGTGAGAAGACCCAAAGTGAACATGATATCAAGGGCAAGAAAGTTTGCACAACGGGAGAAACCTTGGCTAAGATTCTTGAATTGTTATTGTTGTGCATCTTTAACAAAGAATTTGATGCTTTGGGAAGATACATAAGTCTGTGTTTTTAATTTTTTTGATTATTTATTATCCTTTTGAATTTTTGTTATTCATACCCCACTCGTCAGATTATACTGCATATGTTGTTGTTGTTGAATTATCGTTATAATCAGAGACATGAAAAGCAGGTTGTTTGGAATTACGAGCTTTCAAGGGAAGCAAGAAGCCAAGGAAGCGCACAAGCATTTTGGCAAGTCTATATGGATAATGGTCAAATTACTAGTGAGGTGTTTCTATTTCTTGTGAGATGTTTTTATTTCTACTCTCCCATATTTCAAAATTAGCAGATATTGAAAATAGTGGTGTGTTTATTCTTTCTTATCGAAATCGACAAGAAGAAAAGCTATCCAAAGGCATGATAAATTGAATAAGTCTTTGACCTTATTGTGATGCTTGAGAGTCTTTAAACTGTCACTTGTGACTATTATTTTCCTCCTTGTTTTTCTTTCTTTTTCTTTCTTTTTTGGTTGTCTTTCTGCACTTTTCATTGCAAGATAGAGGGTTATCAAACTAAAAACAGTTATTGGAATTGACCTTGGAACAACCATTAGATCTTGGATTTAAATTCTAGTGGAGTCAAAAAATACTAGGTGGTTACTTTTCGCCTGCCGAAGCTTTGGTGGATAGAGTTACCTAATACCTGTATTAGTGGAGGTAGCTGACACTCAGTGTATTAGTCGAGGAGTACGGAAGCTGGCTGGACACCATCATCATAAAAAAAAAGAAGAAGTTATAACACATTTAATATTGAAGTGTGACTACAAGTATTCACAATATAATGTTAATCGGGTGAAGTATCATTTACGATAGAAAATTGCCAATTACAATTTGAGAGGTTAAATTCACCTGAAATTCATCAATACCGGGATATTTCTGATAGAAATAGGCATATAAACGCAACGGAAGCAATCACCCAAGACCAAATAATCTTACATGTAAACTAGATAAATATAATCACTAACGAGATAGAAATACTAACCTCTTGAAGTTACTGTACAAATCTTCAATGATATTCACGCTATCCAGGTCTACGGTCTTCTACTGTGTGTCCTGAATTTCTACCGAACATGATACTTGAGTGGCAAGTATTTTTTGTTCAAGAAAAATAGTACCTTTTTTGAGTTTCTCGGCAAAAACCAGAAGCTAACCTTTTTTTTGGAGTAATTTCTGCTTCTTACACGTTTTTTAGTTTTTGAAAACCAAAAACAAAAACTGTTTTTTTCTTTGCAAAAACAGAAGCTTTTTTTTCTTCTTACGTTTTTGTTCTTTTTGGTTTTAAAACCTTTTCACGTTTTTTTGTTTTCTTTTTGGTTTTGGTTTGAAAACAAGACCAAAAACCTTTGGAGTCTTATTCCTCCTAAAAAACATGTAGCCAAAAACGTGTAGGAGTCTACTACGCACCAAAAATGTGTAGCAGTCTCCTAACCCACCAAGGATACTATTTTCTTATTTAATTTCCTCGTTCTAGAATATTCAGGCACAGTAGGGACCACAGATTTAATAACGAGGCTTCCTATTGTGGTATTAATTCAGAATATGAATGAATTAATCCTACCACAATAAATTACAATTTATTCCACTAGAAAATTATAATTGCACTCCTCAGTTTAATTTCGAAATCATTCATTAAAACTTATTTAACTCCCCGTGTTAAGATTACAAATACCAATCAGATAAATTAAATTACTGACAATTTAATTTATCGACTAATTTAATCCTTTATACTTCCGCTTAACTTGTTTCATGTGACGGATACAAAATCCACCTGCCGGGTTTTCATATGAAAACTTTCAAGCATCCATAAAGGGGTATCATCAATCTCAATGGTCAAGACACGGATTCTATCAACTAATTATTATTTCACAAATGCACTTTGTCATTATTCAATTTACCAGGAATATACTAACTCGCAGTTGAGTCGTACCTTTTAATAAATCAAAATAATGAACGAAGCACATTGATCATAATAATTATATCAAGATTAAGAGTATAAGAACATTCAATGAGCTAGAGAGGTAGTTTTATATATTCAGTACAAAAACACTTATCTCTACTTGGTCCGTTCAATACACAAAAATGTACTAGCATAAGAAGTCGGAACTGAACCATTCCCATAATCAAGATAGATTATAATTTAATCTTATGCTACAATCATCAAGATGTTTTGCCCAGTTTCATCTTTGATTGTGAACATTAACTTTATAACTTACAAGAACCGACAATTTAATCTTCCGCGCATGAGCTAAAGCTCCATACACTAAATCGTCTACTATATAAGTAAAGGGTACACATATGAACAAATGATCTATTTGAATTAAGACTTCATTGAATTGAATAAATAAACAATTGTTCCAATAAATAAAACATAATACTATAATCAAACCACATGGTTAATAGTATATTCTAACAATTTCCACCCAAGTTTTACGGGATGAGAAGGGCATCGTAATTCTCCACATGGACCAAGTCCAATTTCAATCTCAGAGATGACTCCATTTTCAAAGAACTCATCGAACTCCACGCGGAAGCTTCTCATTAAACCACAGTAAACCTGCACTAGCAAATTAGTCATTGAAATAATACACCTTAAAAAATCATTTGATTTGGGGATGGAAAAATTCTTCAAGAAGTCATAGTATTACCGATTTAGCGTAAATGGTGTACGAGTATTTGAATAACCAAAAAAAAAAAAAAAAAAAGAGTAGCAAGTTTTTGACATAATTAGCACTGCTGTTGTGAGTAATTTAACAGTAATGGTACAAAGGTAAATACCTTAAATACTCTCCTACACTTTGATATCAAATAGAATCAAGAAAAAAAGAAGTACAAAACAGTATGTCGGCTACTTAACTATATGACGCACAAAAAGAAGAACAAAAACAAGATTACCTCAAGAGCAGTTCGTCCTCTTAAAACACGCTCCTTGTCAATTCCCCAGGTGAGACATTCATGGGTTCTTCTAAGATCTCTGTCTGCAAAAAATATATCAGGATTTTTATAACCGATATCCGTAACCCATCGTGGAAGGGTAATATGAACATCATAACTGGCGTTTCCTCCGCATTGATGGAATGACATTACCACCTGGATATTTTCTTCAAACTTAAGACGACTGAGAAAGTTCAATTACTTAAATAGAATATTTTAGAAAGGAAGAAGTCAAAGAAGACACCAGATCACATTAAAGATGCAATTCCATACAACCAAGAACTAACCCGCAGTTTCAAGTTAAGATCTCGAACAATTTCAGAAAGCCTGTTCTAACCACTCCAATTATATCTTTGTGGGGCATGCGCCTCCACTATACCCCACCAGCACTCCACGACAACCCCATCGACATTAGCTGACTTCAAGATCTTTAGTTGGTTAACCAGATTATCAGCGTCCATAATTTCACATTCCATATTGATGATGCCCGTCTGTCATATCAAAGTCAAAATGTAGATTTGATGAGACTGACTAGGCAAGTAACAATTTAGGCACACACTAAAAATGATTAACAGTATGCTTGGCTCCCGCGTTCGAAAAGCCACCAAACAGAGTGAATCATATGGTGCTATATCGATGAGTACACTTGGAGAGGAAATGAATAAGGTCCCACCAGAAAGGAAATCTGATTCAACTCACAGGTAGCATAACATATACGGGAATGTAGGGGGTACCTGTGAAATCTCGCTCCTGCAACCCTGGAGGAACATCAACAACCTGTGAATAGAGCACAAAAAATTTATAGATAAAAATAGTGAAATCCTTCTCCTAAAGACGAAACTAGTCTATAAAAGTTAACTGTCATGGCGTAGTTCAAAATTCTTAGACTTGATCTGAACCTAATTCGAAGTTACAGGAATCCCCTCAAGCTGTGACGCAGTGACATATTCCTTTTCTCGACTCAATTTTAATCACTTATTCAGGACTCAAGAATATCACGAGTCTGACGACAAGAAACAGAGCTGTAATGCAAGCGCGTTATTATAACTTCAAAAATTATACCACGTTGTGCGACGCAATTGATTCAGTATCTATGCAAAATGTAACATGTAAAGCTGCAAAAAAGTTAACACTAGAGTTATCCGGTGCAAAGCATTCGGTAGATATTTGGTTACCTCTGGATCATCATTGGAAGGCCAATTAACTGAATAGTCATCTCTAGCAGGATCAACATTCTCGTCCTTAACCATAGCCAGGGTACAAGTTCGAGAGATAGAGCTTGAACCCCTTGAGTTTTGCAAGGGGAAATTCGCCGGTTTCCGGATTTGACTAAAACAGACAGTCGGAGAAGCTGAAAGTATGGCCCGTGGCTGTCCAACAAGTGAAGAAAACGCCGCTGCCATTTCAGTTCAATTTTCCTCCTATTCTGAATGGGCGACGAGACTTCTCTCTAAGTGGAAATTGAGGAGTTCCACTTCCGTGGGACACGGGATTTAGTTAATTACGGATATCAAAGTGACCAGATATAGACAATTGTTAGATCTTATCACGTGCGAGAATCCGAATTTATACATAGACCCTGTGGTTGCAAGGATGTTCTTTTAGCCTCTAATTTTTGTATTTGTTTCGAATATTTTTAAATATTATAACAAAGTATTGTTACAAAGAATATATATTATAATATAATATAGAAATTAATTTCGAAAAAATTTAATTTTTATAAAAAGGTATTGTTATATAAGAATGCTGTGTGACAGTAGTTGGGAGGTTTGGTACGTGGCAAAAGGATGCGTCAACAAGGTTTTACGGAAAAACTCATGAGACGGCTCCTCTACACCTGCTTACGCAAGGGTTATTAGGTCTTTTTCATTGCTTTTGTGCTTATTTTTTTTTATTTTATATGCGCTTCATGTACAACCATCAGGTCATCAAAAGTATCTCGGAGACCCACCAAAGTACGAAAGCCAGGATCTTTCAGACAACGGATTTAAAATATCATTTACATTAAACAAGGGCCCATAATGAACTTTTCATTCCCAGTTATCATCAACACACATAGTACATTTGATTGCCCGTTGAATTTGGTAAATAAGACCATTTTTTGAGCCTTTTAAAACTCTTAAACTGATAAAAACAGTTTTCCTTTACTTTTTCTCTTTCAAACATGGTTTTTACAAAATGTTCAACCCGCTTAAATAATTTAATATGTTTTGAGAAAATAAATTGAATTAGGAAAAATAAATGCGAAGAACGAAAGCAAACAAGAATTTCAAACTGACATGTCTTAATAATTACAAATAAAAAGGTCATTTTCTGTTCCCTCTAATATGGGTTTGAATATTCATAATTCAAAAGCAAATTGTATTGCTTTTTCCGGCAACAGACGCCAAAAAAAAAAAAAACATTATAATTGCTAAAGGTGTGGGAGTATTTTAATTTACGATAAAAATAAAATTAGTGGCATTTGTAGCTGTGCAGGAAAAGGTTGAAGCAGCAAATGCTAAGAACAAATCCTCAGCAATATCAAGGGCTGTTTATAACAGTGTATTTTAATTGGGTACGCTTCTATTTTTATAGGATGACACACTGACATTTACTTTCACAAAAATATTTAGAGAGACGTATCTAAATTAACTACTATATTATATTTTTATTCTTAGAATATCTTCTTCCTTTCACTTTTACTTGTCCATTATACTAAAAATATTTTTTTACTTTTACTTGTCCGTTATATAAATTCAAGAGAAAGATAATCTTTTTTCCTGTTTTATCATTATCATTAATTACTTATTCCTCAAATCATATTCCAAGACTTTTTAAAATGCTATCATTATTATGAGTAGTATGGTAAAATATATACTTCACCTTATTATTCTTACTGGAAGTGCGTGTTATAATGGGAAAGGGAGTAATATAATGTCAAATGATGCCTAATAATTTTCATATCTCTTGACAATCCTTTAATGATGTTATTTTATTGGAAAAAAATAAACTCCATATTCTACCTAAATGCTCAACTATGTCCTCCACCTTTAAGCTATCAATAAAAAGTTAAACTCCAAATATTTGATACAGTATTATTCGGCCCGTGCTTTGGACGGGCTACAACTAACTAGTATTACACTAGAATTGGATGATCGTGCTCATGCACGGCCCAACATATTATTCATTTACTCAAAATACCAACTTTACAAGACAATAATGTTCGGAATATTAACAGGGTAGTCTCCATTTTGTTGATGATCCTTGTGATATAGCTATAAAAGAATAATATGCTCTAAAAAGCTTCTAGAAATGTAGAAACATTTGATAAATAGACAAATCAATCCCGAACAAATTTGAAATCAAGGTCCACGAACCGTCTTCAAAAGCTAAGGGAAGGTATCAATCTGCCTGTAGAAGAAAAAGGAAAAAGGAAACAAGAACCAAAGATGAAAGGTACAATATTGTTCTGTTATAACTTATAGCAATTGTTAGAGGATAACAAAGCAAGCAAGAGAAGTCACACAATCTATATTTGTTATCATCATATGTCCTGAATTTTGTCCTGCAAAAAATATACATATATTATTAAAATATTCATCATTTCAAGTATAAAAACGGAGCTTCAAACTATGCAAATACTTCCAAGGAAATTCTATGCTTGAAAAAAGGCATAATGAAGGGAATGATGTTCAAAATTTTCTTCTATCTAAATCAGACTCTTTTAAGTTGTGAGTTACCTATTTTAAGCCATAAATTAGCGCAACTCTTCTCATACACACAAATTTCATACATGTTTAATATAAAATTTAATATATCTACAACAATATACATAGTAAAAATAAATTTCATACAACTACTTATACTGTATACAACTCGTTTATAACTTATCTGTAACTTTCATACATCATTCCTATCCAGTTAAAACAACTGCATTATATAACTTAAATATAATTCTCATACAAATTTTATACAATAAGTTTTAATGTATTTTGTATATGATTTGTATATATTTTATATGTGGTGTGTTCTTCTGCTTCTTCTTCGAATTTCAATCTGAAAATTCAGCCAAATCAAATCTAATCTTCACCAAATACCCTCAAAATCGAGATATAAACTCCATAGAATATTCCCGATCGTTTGCAATAACACCCAATCCAAACAAATAATATTTTTTAAAAAATCTGAATTTGAAATCAAGGCTTCAAAACTTTTTAATGGTTGTCAATGGTGGAGAGTCAAACACCTTGAAACTTTATTGATAGACAATTTCAGTCCGGATAGTCAAGCTAAATAATTAATATCCATCTATTGCCAGCCCGCCATCGGAACTTCACCAGGACAAGGGAAGCCCAGAAAAGATCCAAACTCCAGCCATGGCAAAATTCAGATCGATAAAAAATTAATCTCTTTCTTCGCCATTGTTAGAGAAAATTATGAGCTTTGAAAGATAAAACTTTGTAGAATTGGTATAGAAAAAGGTATTGATTTCAAAGAGAGAGAGAAAAAAAGTACAATGATTGGGGGATTTGCCAAATTAATGGGCTAGTGAGACCCATTTAAAACTAATTTGTATAAAATTGATAAATTGGAGATGATAAATAAGTTTCATATCTAGTAATGATAGGTAAAAATCCCAAGGAAAATTGTGTAGACTTGGTTCAAAATCAGGGGCAGACGCACATGAGAGTAAGCGGTGTCATCCGATACCGCTTCGCCAAAAAAATATCAAATTTTTATATTTATATTTCGCAAAAATGAAGGAAAATATAATAATGACACTACTTCTTGGCAAAGAGCACTTCTTGGTCCACTGGTCAAACTCGTATTTGGTCTTGTAAAGGTCGTTGGTCCGAGGTTGGACCTAGACATCCTATTTTTTTGAATATTTTTGAGCGAGCATTTGAGGTCAAGTAGAATTGAACCTATACCTTATTTTGCAATAATATTCACTAAACCATTGGGCCAAGACTCTTCAATTTATGAAAAAATAATATTAGATAATACTTATTTTTTTTTATTTATGTAAATACGACACCGCTTACGAAAAATTCTACGTACATCCATGGTCAAACAAATATTATCATATCACGTTATGGGTGACAATTAAGCTAACTCAGCAAATAGTATTAAAATCAATTCGACGATACAAGTATGAAATGGCGGAGAGTAGCTCCTCATGTTGCATCCATGAAGAGCTAACAAACAAGCTCGATGGACTTATGGAAGGGATATGTCTTACAACCTAGGCCCGTAATTTGAAGAGACACTCAAAAAGAGAAAATCATGTGTTTTTGGTGACCGTAAATTACTCGGACAATTGGTGGCGTATATTGGATCTCTAGATAAACCATGAATTTTGGTGATAAATTATTTTTTTATAGCGGTGGTATTCGAATCAGCTTGTGCCCAATTTAACAATTCCGCCACATACGTGATACTTCCTATCAATATAGATATCAAGTAGTTCTATCCATTAAAGTTTTAAGAAATTTTGATAATGAGCAATATGATATTTAGTTTAAGGAGTAGATTGTTGGATAGACAAATATGAAACCCTTTGGAAAACCTTTCGTGCTTGATCAAAACTGACATTATTTATCATGTTAAGCGACATTTTTGGGTTGACTTACCATCACCTGTGAAGTGTAAGAGCAGAGGGAAATAAAAACAAAATTTTCGCGCATGTCATGTCATTTTGTAAAGTAATTTGAGTTGATTTATCCTCTATCTAAGCGCAACAAAATAAGCAAATAAGGTACTTCAAACAAGTAATTAACAATAATTTTTTTAGTTATTTTGGAATTAAAATCCTAATGTTCCTCCTCACTTAAGTTAATTAGAATAATATAAAGTCTAAGCAAAAAATATTGTGTTCATCTAAACTCTTACCTAATGCTCTAGCTGAACTCGTACTCTTTGTGAAATTGTGAGGGCTCCTCTCAATAGTGGTGGAGTCATTTAGTCAATTTCAGCAACTCCCTAGAGTGATAACTGATAAGTAAGGTTGTGGTTCCTAAATTACTAAAAACTACATAGTTTGGAGCTTGCAAAAATGGAGAAAAGCAATGGATAATGAAATTTATGCCATTGAAAGAAATAATACTTGGGAGCTGTCTGATCTTCCAAATGGACAGCAAACTATTGGAGTAAAATAGGTCTTCAAAACGAAGTTGAAGGAAAACCGTGAAGTTGAAAAGTACAAGGCACGTTTAGTGGCTAAGGGGTACAAGCAAGAATACGGGATCGATTATACAGAAGTATTTTCTCCCGGTGCGAGGCATGATACAATCAGATTGGTAATTGCATTGGCGGCTCAGAAATCTTGGCCTATATTCCAGTTAGATGTCAAGTCGGCATTCTTACATAGGTACTTGGAGGAACAGGTATTTGTTGAACAACCCCCAGGTTATGTTAAAATTGAAAATGAGCATAAGGTTTTCAAATTGAAAAAGGCCCTTTATGGACTAAAACAAGCTCCCCTAGCTTGGTATAGTCGCATTGAGGGGTATTTTATAAAAGTTGATTTTTCGAAATGTCCTTATGAGCATATACTTTTTGTTAAGATAGGGGATCAAGGAAAATGCTAATTATTTGTTTGTATGTTGATGATCTTATATTCTGGAAATTGTGGTGTGATGATTGAAGAATTCAAGAAGTCAATGATGGATGAGTTTGAAATGTCCGATCTCGGATTAATACATTACTTTCTTGGCATAGAAGTAGTGCAATCTGATGACGGGATCTTCATTTCTCAGAAGAAATATATAGGAGAAATTCTGGAAAGATTTCAGATGAGGGATTGTAATCCTGTTAACACTCCTACAGAGCTTGGTTTGAAGCTACACAAAGATCCTACTGAGAAGAAGGTTGACAACACACTTTACAAACAGGTTGTGGGCAGTTTAATGTATCTCACTGCAACAAGGCCCAACATAATGTACTCTGTGAGTTTAATCAGTAGGTACATGGAGAATCCCACAGAAATGCATTTGTCGGAAGCGAAGAGAATTCTCCGTTACTTGCAAGGAACGAGAGACTTTGGGATATTTTATAAGAAGAGTGAAAAGTCCAATTTGCTCGGTTATACTGACAGCGATTATGCTGGTGATCAAGATGATAGAAAAAGCACTTCAGGTTACGCTTTTATGTTCGGGTCTGGTGCTATTTCATGGTCAGCTAAGAAGCAACCAATTGTCACGTTGTCTAGTACGAAAGCCGAGTTTGTTGCTGCGACTGCTTGTGCTTGTCAAGCTATTTGGTTGAGGAGACGTCTAGAGGAGTTGAAATTCAAGCAACCAGGAGCTACCAAGATCTTTTGTGACAACAATTCATCAATCCAACTATCCAAGAATCCCGTGCTACACGGAAGAAGCAAGTACAGTGATGTGAAGTTTTATTTCTTAAGAGATCTTAGCAATAATGAAACAATTGAATTGATCTATTGCAGGAGTGAAGATCAGGTTGCGGATATTTTTACCAAGGCTTTGAAGATGGAGTCATTCGTGAAACTTAGAAGGCTGCTAGGTGTCTGCGCAATTAAAGATGTAAACTGACTGTTAGCGAACATCAGTTTAAGGGGAGGCTGTTGAAACATTAGTCTGGTTTTTTCTTCTACTAGTTGACCGAGTCTTTAGGAATTAATTATGTTTTTTTTTGAATCAGTCCAGGTTGTTATGATTTTTTAGGAGTTTATTTACTTTATGCATATCATGGACTGATATGAGTCCTATTTTTTGGTGTGTTCTGTTATATATGTGCCTATATATTAAGCTTGAACCTTTGAATGAAAGCATCAATTTTTCAGCCATTGTTTTCTTTACTCTTTACGTCTATCTCTCATATTTCTTTCTTCTTTAGCTTCCAACAATTCTTAGAATGGAATATTATATATTGGTACAACATGAATTATTGCTTATGATGAACATTTAAATAGAACCGGAAAGCGCAAGATAGGAAGATTCTAATATTTTAAAATAATTGATACTTTTTTATTATGAGCAACATTTACTTCTAAATACTTTATAAATATTAATTCTCTATTAATATTGATTTTATTTATGAACAACATCTAAATAAGGAGGGAAGGCGAGAGAACTTATGTTACATATTTCAAATGTACTGTACTTCTCTTGAGTTTTTGGCCAAAAACATTCCTTAAAAATATGGCAAGAATTGTCCATCTGTTACTCTTTGTTAAGAAACTAATGGCTTAAACCAAAAATTGTGCCACTCACATGACTTCCCCACTAATTCCCATATTATACATGTCCTTTCCCTGATCATCTTCAACCTCGAGTGAAAAACATAGCTCTGCTAACTAATTCAAAGTGTCACTTATAACAGATATGAATAAAGGCAAAGACCCTTGTTGTATTATTGATTATGAAGCCTTCTTATACAGAGGTTACATGAACACAATAAAGGAATAAAGGAAGCAAAGGATCAGGGATATTAATTACAGAGATAAATATATAAGTAATGCTATTAACTGAGCAAGATATCAGGAGAAACAATAGCAATCATGTGATGACTGAATCTCCACCAGAAAGATATTTCCCTCAAGATGGTGGGTCGTTTGGAAACACCAATCTGAGGCAGTTTTTCTCAATAGGATCACGTGACAGAGCTCTGGTAAACAAGTCGGCAAGCTGGTCACTTGAATTGATGTGGAAGACACGAAGAACTTTGCTCTGAATCTTCGAGTGGACAAATTAAATGGTAGTCAATTTCAATGTGCTTCATTCTGGAATGGAAGACTGGATTCCCATAGAGTTAAGCAGCACCAAGATTGCCAAAAAAAGTGTCGGAACATCATCCATAGCAACGGATAACTCTCGAAAACGATTAATAGTCCAGCAAAG
Organism: Nicotiana obtusifolia; assembly: GCA_002018475.1. Taxonomy (NCBI): domain Eukaryota; kingdom Viridiplantae; phylum Streptophyta; class Magnoliopsida; order Solanales; family Solanaceae; genus Nicotiana; species Nicotiana obtusifolia. Next base: position 27,913 of record MCJB01034450.1, on the reverse strand, counting down.
TTCAGCAGTAGCAGAAGCCACATCACAATACTCGGCTTCAGTCCAGGATCGTGCAATAGACCTTTGTTTGCGAGAGCACCAAGATACTGAATTTTTGCCCATGAAAAAAAAACCACTTGTTGAGCTCCGGTCATCTTTATCCTCCCCCTCCCCCTCCCAATCTGCATCTGAATAGACATGCAAAGTGAATGCAGAATTGCGAGAAATAAAGATCCCATGATCTACCGTGCCTTTAAGATAACGCAAGACCTGCTTGAGAGAAGACCAATCGCGTTCAATTGGTTGGCTAGAAAATTGAGTAAGCTTGTTTACAGATTATACGATATCAGGACGAGTGAATTGAAGATATTGAAGGCAGCCAAGAAATGCTCGATACTGTGTGGGATCAATCTAAGAGGAGCTACCAGCAAGGCCTAAGTTATGAGTGACTGAAAGCGGGATTGAAACTGCCTTGGCTTCAAGCAACTGAACACGTTCAAGGACATCCAAGATGTACTTATTTTGGGACAAGGATAGTCCTTCAATGATTTGTCATACCTCTATGCAAAGAGAATAGTCCAGATCACCAAGGTCCTTCAAAGAAAACCTATTGCCAAGATGCTCAACAAACTAATTAATGGCAAGAGAAGAAGAACCAGTAATAACCAAGTCATCAACATAAACCAGTAAATACAATGAGACACCTAAGCATACAAAAATAAATAAGGAATTATCTAAGTGTGCCATAGTAAAACCTGAGGCAAGCAAATATGATTTTGGTTTAGAAAACCATGTACGAAGTGCATGGTTAAGGCCGTAAATGGCCTTATGAAACTGACAAATATGAGTTGGATTAGATAAGTCAACAAAGCCTTGTGGTTGATTCATGTAAACTTCCTCTTGTAGCATTCCTCAAAGGAAAGCATTATTAAAACTCACTTATCGAAGAGGCCAGTTATTAATAATTAAAAGCAACGAGTGTCCGCACAGTTTTTTGTTAAGCTACCGGTGAAAAGTTATCACCGTAGTCAATCCCCAAAGATCTTTGATGGAAACCTATGGCAACGAGCCACGCCTTGTACTTGTTGACAGAACCATCTGGATTATATTTGATTTAGAACGCTTATTTACCTGGGAGGAAGGACTTATAATTTGGGTTCCCTAATTGTAATACTCTTCCTATCATTCATACTGGATCCTTTACTTTGCCTTCAACTGCTAGACCCATAACTCTTCAAAATGTACTTTGGAGGTGCGTGGGTAGAACAGGCCTGGAGTGGCTGATTGGGCTGTTTAATGTTATTTTGAGGACGAAGAGGATGCCGGATGAGTGGAGGTGGAGTACGGTGTTACCATTGTACAAGAACATAAGTGATATCCAGCATTATAACAACTATAGGGGTATCAATTTACTTAGTCATATCATGAAAGTTTGGGAGAGGGTGGTGGATGTAAAGGTGAGGCGGAATGTATCTATAGCTGACAACTAGTTCGGGTTCATGCCGGGTCGTTCGACTAAGTAAGCTATCCACCTTATTAGGAGGTTGGTGGAACAGTACAGGGACAGAAAAAGGATCTGTACATGGTGTTTATTGATCTGGAGAAATCATATGACAAGGTCCCGAGAGAATTTCTTTGGAGATGCCTGGAGGCAAAAAAAGCAATTTATGATGCAATGAATATGTCTAGCATTTACAGGAATATGTTTTACATTTTACCACCTTTGCTGCTATAGGAGTGCCTTTAAAAGACAAATTTACCAAGCCAAGTACTTGATCACCATGATCAATTAAAACTTGAGAGTACCAATTGAAGAAAATCTACCATAAAAGCTATTATATTCTCCACCATAAAAAAAAAAAACTCAGTGTTTTGTGGTTTCGAATTGTAAGAACCAGCATTCCGAGGTCCTTTACCACAGGATGAGCGTCCGGATGCCTCCGCTGCCGTTTGCAAGCTATTAAACAATTACTTATCATAGCACTGCAAAGGATGTAAGCACGAATGATTAATAAATATGTCATGCTAGATATCAAGGGCCGATTGCTAATCTATTACTATTGTTATAAAAGTGGGAAGACCCAAAATGAGTATGATATTAAGGGCAAGAAAGTTTGCACAACGGGAGAAACCTTGGCTAGGATTCTTAAATTGTTATTGCTTCGGATATATGGTGCATCTTTAACAAAGAATTTGATGCTTTCGAAAGATGCATAAGCCTGTCTATAAATTTAAATTTTTCGTTATCCAGACCTCACTTGTTAGGTTACACTGAATATGTTGTTGCTGAATTATCATTATAATCAGAGATATGAAAAGCAGGTTGTTTGACATTACGGGCTTTCAAGGGAGCAAGAAGCCAAGGAAGCGCTCAAGTATTTTCGCAAGTCTATATGGATAGTAGTCAAATTACTAGTGAGGTGTTTCTATTTCTTGTGAGATGTTTCTATTTCTATTCTCTCCCATATTTCTAAATGAGCAGATATTGGAAACAGTGGTGTCTTTATTCTTTCTTATCGAAATTGAAAAGAAGAAAAGCTATCCAAAGACATGATAAATTGAACAAGTCTTTGACCTTATTGTGATACTTGAGAGCAAAGAGCACTTCTTGGTCCACTGGTCAAACTCGTATTTGGTCTTGTAAAGGTCGTTGGTTCGAGGTTGGACCTAGACATTCTATTTTTTTTTGAATATTTTTGAACGAGCATTTGAGGTCAACTAGAAATGAACCTATACCTTATTTTGTAATAATATTCACTAAACCAGTGGGCCAAGACTCTTCAATTTATGGAAAAATAATATTAGATAATACTTATTTTTTTTTAATTTATGTAAATACAACACCGCTTTTACGAAAAATTCTACGTACATCCATTTTCAAAATAAATATTATCACATCATGTTATGAGTCACAATTAGGCTAACTCAGTAAATAGTATTAAAATCAATTCGACGATACAGATCAGCTTGTGCCCAATTTAGCAATTCCGCCAAATACGTGATACTTTCTATCAACATAGATATCAAGTAATTCTATCCATTAAAGTTTTAAAAGTTTTTGATAATGAGCAATATGATATTTAGTTTAAGGAGTAGATTGTTGGATATGCAAATATGAAACCCTTTTTGGAAAACCTTTCGTGCTTGATCAAAACTGACATTATTTACCATGTTAAGCGACACTTTAGGGTTGACTTACTCCAACACCTGTGAAGTGTAAGTGCGGAGGGAAATAAAAAACAAAATTTTCGTGCATGTCATATCAACCAAAGTTTAGTAAAGTAACAATGAGATAATTGAGTTGATTTTTCCTTCATTTAAGTGTAACAAAATAAGCAAATAAGGTACTTCAAACAAGTAATTAGCAACAATTTTTTTTAGTTATTTTGGAATTAAAATCCTAATGTTCCTCCTCACTTAAGCTAATTAGAATAATATAAAGTCTAAGCAAAAAAATATTGTGTTCATCTAAACTCTTACGTAATGCTCTAGCTGAACCCGTACTCTTTGTGAGATTGTGAGGGCTCCTATCAATAGTGGTGGAGTCATTTAGTCAATTTCAGCAACTCCATAAAGTGATAACTGATAAGTAAGGTTTTGGTTCCTAAATTACTAGAAACTACATAGTTTGGAGCTTGCAAAAATGGGTTTAGCAAATTTTACCCAAATTTACTCCCAAGCACTAACGTATCCCCGCAAATTGAAGAAATTGTTGACTGCCAATCACATTGATAGTCACATGCATTGTTCACAAGAAAAGGCTAATGATAGAGAGTTGTTGACTTGTTGTGTTACAACTGGATGTAGTGAAAAAAGTAAAGTGAAAGTCTTCATATTCAAACGACTCTGGAAGGTTTCGAGGGCTCTTACCGATGGGGGTCTAGAAGGTTGTTTTTGACACCCGATTTTATCTTTCTTTTTCTTTTTTGTTCCTACTGTGTTTCTTTGAGCTTCTAAAGTCATCAATTAAATACGTTTATTTTTTTTCCTTTTATAATTTAAAGTTACTATTTGTTTTTTATTATTATTACTATCATCGTCATTATTGTTGTTGCAATATCTTTTTATTTGTGCTTTTACACTCACTACAAAACTAGCCAAAGAATAATATTTTCTCCCTATAATATATGCATTTCATTTAATTCTACCCTTATTTTATAAACATTTGCTCAAACTCTTTTATCTATTAAGTCAATCTTTTACACTCTCTACAAAACTAGCCAAAGAATAATATTTTCTCCCTACAATATATGCATTTCATTTAATTCTACCCTTATTTTATAAACATTTGCCCAAACTCTTTTATCTATTAAGTCAATCCTTACATTAATAAATCATAATCATCCAATTCATTAAATCTAGGCAAATTACTTTATCAAACGATTCCCAAAGCTCCATGAAGAGCAATAAGAATTCATAGACAATAGTGAATGTGCTACATTATTAGCATGATTATTTACTCAGCAATAATATAATATATTGTCTGACACCATATTTCGACAGATATCTAATTGCCTTAGTAAAGAATTAAAATATTATTACACTTGCTTCTTGGTTGCAAAGATGGACCTCTATGGTTGCAACGATGTTCTTTGAGCTCCTAATTTTTGTATTTGTTCCTAATATTTTTGGCTGTAATAGCAAAGTACTGTTGTAGAGAACATATATTTTATTTCAAACATATATATTAGTATACTTCTATGAGAATATATGTGTAATACATACTGATTGACATGATATACATTGGTTATTCCTCGCCAAATGCCAATTTTTTTGGCTTTAAATGCTAAATCTAGTATTTTCCTAGAATCCTAGCAATAACTATTATTGTCAAATTCCCATTTTTTGTTATGATCCAATTGTATTAGGAATGCATTTCTTTGTAATTCTCATTTCGCATTTTGGTTTTCAGATTTTCCAGCTGAAAATTAATTCGGACAGTTAGTCGTAAGCGCGTGAGGAGCACATGATTTCCCAAAGTTAGTTACAACTAGCTTTCCCTCCCAGATTCCCTAGCTTATATTAACTGGATTTGTTCGCATTTGTAGTTATGATTTTACTCCTATCAGTCAATAATCAATCTCTCTCTCTCTCTCTCTCTCTCTCTCTCTCTCTCTCCATCGTTGTTCTTTAGATCTCTCGATTCCATTTTCAATTGTGAAGATTGTATCATTGGTATCAGTGCTTACCTTTCTGTGGATCTGTGAGTGGAAATGGATGAGCACACAATACATGAATTCAGGAGCTACGCAGAGATCTAGATGGACTTCGTGGGTCCTTCGATGACATCAATGGTAGTATGGAGGAGTTGAGGAAGATTGTCGGTGAGAAATTGATAGATCTATAGAGGAATTCAAAAGGATTTTACTAGCAACTAATGGCAATCGGAGACCAACAGAGGAAGTTGTCCCTAATAGGCACCGAGCATGGGGAGATGAAGAGAATGAAGTTGTAGGGCTCGAAGAGATGATGGCGTGCGGCTGCATGATTGACTGTATCAGTGTGAACAGTTTTTCGAAGTAACTGAAACTACAGCAACCTTAAGAGTCAAGATAGCTTCTTGCTGGCTTGAAGGTAAGGCTCTATAATGGCATCAAATTTATATGAAAACTAGGATTACTAGAGAATGACCCAGATGGGAGGAATATGTGAGTTGTCTGTATTCTAGATTTGGATCTGAACTTTGTGATGATCCAACGAGGGATTTGAAAGATCTGAAACAAACTAACACTGTGCAGAATTACATAGATGTGTTTGATGTATTACTAACTCGAGTAGAATTGAGTAAGGAGTATATTGTTAGTTGTTTCTTGAAGGGCCTTAAAAAGGAAACTGGATTACCAGTGAAAATGTTTGCTCCCAGATCTTTAAGAAAAGCCATCAATCTAGCCAAAATCCAAGAAGAAACACTGCTGATCCAAAAAAGAATCCTTGAGGACCACCCCAATTCTTTCACACCCCAAACCTGTCCAAAGATTTCAAACCAATCCTAATAATAATGGTAACCAATCCTAACAACTTTATTCTAAACCTAATCAGAACTTCCAAAAAAAACTAGAATTATCAAGTTGGAACCACTAAAACTATATACAAAAATCCCAAATTCCTAAGAAAAAGAGAGCTAAATGGACTTTGCTTCCATTGCGATGAGAAGTATACACTTGGACATGTGTGCTCTAAGTAGAGGCAACTATTTTCTATTGACTTGGAGGAACCAATAGAGGAAGTAAGCGATGAAAAAGTAGGCATGAGATTCAACCCCTCTAAATTCTTGTGTTTAGAGGAAATAGAGGGTCATGTGGATTCTGAATGAGCTCTTTTAGCTTGTGTGTCAGTGCATGCCATCACTGATACGTACAACTTTAGAACTGTATTCAAAACTATGAGAGTCACAGGTTCTCAGAAGGGCAAAGCTATTAAAATTCTTATTGACACAGGCATCACTCATAATTTTATAGATCTTGAGACAGCTAAAAGAATGGGGTGTTACTTGACTCAGATATATCCCTTTTCTGTGTCAGTAGCTGATGGTAACAAGATGTATAGTGGGTCTATATGCAAAGACTTTGAGTGAAAAATGCAAGGAGTGCAATTTTTATCTGACATGTTAACCTTTTCTTTGGGAGGATGCAACATGGTTTTAGAATACAATGGCTTACCACTCTAGGGGATACCCTCTGGAGTTTCTAGAAATTAAGGATGAAGCTCAAACATAGAGGGCAGAAGGTGTCCTTAAGAGGCATCCAACCACCAGCTTTGGAGCTGGTAGAACAAAGGCAGATGCACAAACTCTTGGGTAAGCATGCTGAACTGTCCATGATGTCTGTATATATATTTACAACATACCTTGACTCTGAACTTTGCCTGTGGGGACTGGAAGGACACTACACAATAGAAGAAGACAAGGCAGAGTTACAAGGGATAATGGAAGAATACAATAATTTGTTTGAGATTCCAAAAGGCTTGCCTCCAGATAAGGATCATGACCACAATATAATATTGAAGGAAAGGACACCCCCCATCAATATCAGACCATATAGGTACCCTAATATTCATAAGGAAGAAATTGGAAAAATGGTTGATGAGATGATGGCTGCTGGTGCGATAAGGGACAATACCAGTCCTTATTCTTTACCAATTGTCATGGTGAGAAAAAAGGATAGAAGCTGGGATTGTGTGCGGACTATAGAGAGCTTAACAATCATACTGTTAAGGATAAATTTCCCACTCCAGTTATTGAAGAACTACTTGATGAGTTACATGGTGCTAAATTCTTCTCCAAATTGGACCTTAGGTCAGGATATCATCAAATTAGTATGTTTGAGGATGACATCCCTAAGACTGCTTTTAGAACTTATCATGGTCATTTTGAGTTCCTGGTCATTCCATTTGGCCTTACCAATGCCCCCTCTACTCTTCAGAGATTGATGAATAAATATTTCAACCATACCTCAAGAATTTTATCTTTGTATTCTTTGATGATATTTTAATCTACAACACCTCTTGACATGACCTTTTGCAGCATTTAAAGTTGTTTTTTTAAGTCCTGAGATCCAACACACTATTTATAAAATAAAAAAGCAAGTGTGCATTTGGAGAAATTCAAATTGATTATCTAGGGCACTTGAACTCTGCAGTTGTTGTTGCTATGGATCCTCCAGACAAGGTGAGTGCACTACTCCGTATGCCAAGAACCATTAAAGCCTTGAGAGGTTTTCTTGGTCTAATTGGTTACCACAGAAGATCCATGAAGAGATATGTTGCCATTGCCAGGCCACTTATTAATCTCCTTAAAAATTGAAACTTCATTTGGAATGAGGTTGCTACTCAAGCCGTTGAGGAATTGAAGAAGCTTATAAAACTTTAGCACATATCCTTGCACTACCAGGCTACACTAAGGAATTTGTAGTTGAGACTGATGCCTCAGGGGATGATATATGTGCAATATTGACCCAAGATGGAAGACCAATAGCTTTTTACAATAAGGGACAATCTGCTAAAAACAAAGCTCTCTCTGTCTATGAAAGAGAGTTGTTGGTTTTGGTAAGCTCAGTGTAAAAATGGACACCTTATTTGTTAGGACTATACTTCACCATTAAGATTGATCATTACAGTCTGAAATACTTGTAAGAACAAAGAATCACAACTCTCGGTCAACAGAAATGGTTGGTTAAGTTATTTGGATTTGACTACACTATATCCTACAAGAAGGGCAAGAAAAATATTGTTGTTGATACTTTATCTAGAAGGGAAGATTCAGTCCAGTTATATAGCATCTCTAGGTCTCAAGTAGAGCTGTTGTATGAGGTCAAGAGCTCTTGGGAAGTGGACCCTGCACTAAAATCTCTCGTTGCTAAGTTACAGTCTGGTTCACCTGTTAAAGCTACAAATGGCAAGTTGGTGTTTTGAGCAGAAAGGGCAAAATGATGGAAGGTGCTAATGAGCTACTGAGGAAAAAACTGGTAGCTTATTATCATGCTAACTTCATTGATGGTCATGCTGGCATCTAATCCATTTTGCACAGGTTGAGACATGATTTTATATTGAAAAAAAATGGAACACACTGTTTATGCTTTCATTAGGGAGCGTGACACTTAGGGATGGCAGATGGGCTGTTTGGGCTGAGTTTGGGCTGGTCAAGATGGACTGCACTAATAAATGGGTCAATGCCCAACCCAACCCAACCCAAAGTCTACCTAGGTCAAGATGGGATAAACAATGAGTTATAACCCAACCCGTCCAACTTGACCCAAATATTTATAATATTGTCAATTGTGAAAATGAGAGGAACTTGCTAGATTTTTCCATTACAGATGACTGGTCATGCAGTAGTTTCTTCTGTAGAAGCAAATATCCTTTTTGAACCTGCCCCTATCCCTTACCCCCTCCACCCTCACCCAAAGAATTTCAAAAAGAGGTTGATTTAGATGTTAAACATTTGACAATTATTCTATCAATTCCTGATGGAACAAATGTTGTGTTGATGAAGAATCTCTACTTGGTAGTTGATGCTGACTTACGTTGCCGATTGTCTAATTCAAAATGTTGATGTATAATTACTAATGAAATATTTAGATTATTTCTATTTCGTGCTATTATTTGCACCTTCCGATGTAAAGTGGTGTTTTCATATGGAAAAGACGCTAATTTAGCAGACTTTTTTCTTTTGATGGATACTGTAAAGTAAATATTGACTTAACGTTATCAAATTTTACTGAGGAAGAATAGAACTCTGGAATTTGCCAATAACTTGATCACCAGTACTAAAAGCTGACTCAAGAGCAATTGTACTAATAGGTATACTTAACAGGTCACGAGCCATCAATGAGAGTTAAGGATACTTAATCCTATAATCTTTTCCAAAATGTAAGCACGTCTAAATTTTCATTTTCTTTGCGAACTAATACAAACTCTTCCAAGTATAAATCCAATTGTGTCTTTTCTGAACTATACTTAGACGGACTTTCAAACATGTCAAATTCATCCATTTCGTCCATTATTTCATCATAACATCCATGACTACTACTTCCAACAATTCCAGTATTCTTTAAACAACCTATGCAAATTATCCATGATTTCCAGCTCAAATATCCTACCTTGAATCCTTGAGGACAAGGAATGTTTGGAGGGGAGGGTAGTTGTTATGATCCAACTATATCAGGAATGCATTTCTTTGTCATTTTCATTTCGCATTTCCAGGGGAGGGTAGTCGGATTTTCCAACTAAAAGTTAGCCGTAGGCACGTGAGGAGCACATGATTTCCCAAAGTTAGTTACAACTTTCCCTCCCAAATTCCCTAGCCTATATTAGCTGGATTTGTTCCCATTTGTGGTTATGGTTTTACTCCTATCAGTCAATGAGATCTCTCTAAATTCATAATCCAATTATTCCAGTAATTGTTCAAGAGCAATTCTTCCATTGTTCTTCTTTAGGTCTCTCAATAGTGAAGATTATATCATTTTTCTAATATATACAAGTATATTTAATTCAAGAACATCAGTTTGATGTAATATGATTTAACTTATGATTTTGATCAAAGTAATTTGAAAAAAGCAAAAATATCAAATTAACAAAAGACAGAGAGAGTTGTTAGTTTTAGAATTGTAATTAAACTTTATCTACTATGATAAGAAATTCACAAAGATTTTCCGCCACACTAAAATAATTGAATTTTACCATTATAACAATAAAATAAGTAAATATCATATGCTATTACAAACAAATCCGCCCATTACAGTTAATGTTACTGTTATAATGGGATAATTTCTTTTGAATTATATTGTTATAGAGGTAAAGTTTAATTAATTTAATGTGATAAAAGTATTTCTCCGAGTTTACTATTATAATGACTAAGTTTAAATTATTTTAATATAAATAATAGTTTTATAACTTTACAATCTTAATAAATTAATTTCCCTGACCATTTGTCGAATTAACGCAAAGACAGTAATTGAGGAATGTGTTGAAATCCATTTTCATTAATTTTGCTCCGGTTGTTTATTGTCTCGTTTGAATATCTCTCTCCCCTCTACTAGTACGTAGTTTTAGGACCTGTTTCCGTCTTTTCGAGATCTTTCCCGTAATTCAATATTACATAAGGTTATAATTTTGAAAAGACTAGTTTAGGGTACGCGCTTTGTGTTCGTACCCTATATCAATAAATATAAAACTTTTACAAATTATAATAATATTATTAAATTATGTATACCTAACCTGCAATTGTTAAATATCATTTAAAAAGTATTTTTAATATTTGATGTTGAGTTAAAGAATATCACAATAGTGAATGATAATTTAGTATTAATTAGAATATATTTATATTTTGGTATATAAATTTTGAACATGTATTTAATTATAGGGTAGTGGACATACTATTGGATACCTAGGATTCAAACATAATTTTTAACCAAAAAATCGTTTTATTTTATTTTTAATTAAATTAATTGGTTTTAAATTTATGATATAATTAACAATAATTTATGATATAATTATTGTTATAATATGATTAACAATAGCAAAATCAAAGGAGTGTCAACGAATATTATCGACTCTAGTTATAGTTTTCTACTTAGATTATAGATTTATATCCCGTCATGAAATAAAAATCAATTAATTATACAGGATTAAATTATTTTAATAATAACAAAAAAGAAAATAGAGAAAGAATTTTGTAAAAATTTATGTTCTGTCTCGACATACAACGGTATGTTCATTACCCTTTAATCAAATACTTCTTCACCTTTGCAGACACAAAATCAAAAATTACATATCTTTACAATTGTACTTAAAATCTTAGTTAATTTTAATATTTTAAATATTAGCAAGCGATTTATACTTAGATTTTTTAATTAGGAGCTCTTACCTAAATCAAATAATTAGAAAATATTTAATTGCCAAAAAACTTTAGCTAATCTAACTCCTAAATAAAGGATGATATTTTTAAAAAAAATTACAAATTAGAGACGTAAGTTATGCATAATTCTTCCATTTCAATTTGCTTATAAATAAATAATAATAAGCGTCTAAAAAGGAAGTCATATTTCATTAAACAACTATTGATAAAGAGTCGGAATTCAGTGCCTAAAATAAAGGACCTAGAAGGATATCTTGCAAAAAAAATAAAAAAAAAGAGGGTTTACATTTAATTTTTTAATAAATTTATATTATATTAAAAGGAGTTAGTGAAGCATATGGTAAGTCAAGTGGCGTAATGAGAACAAGCCACTTAGCACTTTTATAGAATCTATTTGTTGGATTCTATTTGGGTAACATTGAAATAATTTATTAATTGATATTTTTTGTATCAAATCAATAATTGGAAGGAAAAAAAAACTGTCGGGAAAGCAAATTAGAGTTCTCCGTGACTTATATTATTATATTTGGAGTAGTTTTATATGATAAGCAATAGTCATGGTTTCCTTTAAAGTGAGGAAATCAAGTAAGCATTAAGCATTAATTAGAGAAAAGAATATAAGGAAATCAATATTCATGGTTTGAGAAAATAAAGTAAGCATTAATTCAATATATATATATAAAAGGAAAATCATTTGTAATGTAAATAAGTGGAGAGGCTAGTTAGCGGAAAAGCCATTTGGCAATTTTAAAATAATATCTATTATGCTATGCAATAAAAATAAATTTAAACTAAAAGATAATTTTAATTAATTTGGATTGAAATATAAAAGAATTTTATTTTCAATTAAAAGATAAATAGATTTTCTTAAGAATATAAATAGATATTATTTTAAATGAAAGTTTTTAATTAATAAAATTAACGTTCTTCTAAAACCATGAATGTTTATTATCTATAATTGTCACGACCCAAATTTTCCTCTGTAGGATGTCGTGATAGTACCTAGTCTTAGGGGCTAGGTAAGCCTAACACTAACTGAAATAATAACAATATTTAACTAACGTTTGACAAATACGAAATAGAAATCTATACAAAACTTACAATCCCAAAATTGGTAGTACAAGTCATAAGCTCTACTGAGTTTATCTAGAAAGCCTAAAAATACAATTGTATCGAAATAGTGACAGAATAGTGCAAGTACAATATCAGAAGGTGACTCTGAAGCCTGCGAACGCAGTAGCAAATTTACCTTGAGTCTCCACAGCAAGATTCGTACAGCTAGCTAGCGATCGACTGATTCCAAAGTACCTGGATCTGCACAAATATGTACAGAAGCGTAGTATGAGTACACCACCGAGGTACCCAGTAAGTATCAAGATTAACCTCAGTGGAGTAGTGACGAGGGGCAGTCAAGACATCTTTGGACTAAATAACCTGGACAAGTATAGGTGTAGAACTAACAGAATACGATATCTCTACGAAGCTACGCATAATGACAACAATAATATGATACTTGCAATAGGAATAGAAGCAACAATTAGCACCGAGATACAACCAGTAATAACACAGTAAAGTAAGCTGAGCACAGTTAAAATCCGGTGAAAACAAATACAGAAAAGACAAGTAAAAACTTGATAAGAATAATCGCTTTCACACTAGATTTTATCCAATAATCTCCACGAGGTACCAAGCCTCAAAGTATTCACAATTCAGGGGTCCCAATTCGTGAACCCTAAATACTTGGCATCTTGTGCCCTCGTTACAACTGGTAATTGCATGGACGACCCACGTGCCAATAGAATCATTCTCACATAGAAGGCAAGTAGACGAGGTATGGATGAATGATCAATAACATCAGGATCCATCTTCTTAAACCGATAGGGGTGATTAATTACGTGTATGCTTGTGCAAGTGTTCTCTCACAGTCCCAGGCCAACTAGTAAGAATAGAGAAAATGAACAACATATAAGAAACGATCCTCACAATTTGCACGAGGCAAAACTCACACAAGTTAGGCACTTCACTACACAAATATCAACAACAATGCCCCCAGGCCATCACAAGTCATCACAAATAGATCCCCGACATAGCCCACTTTGTCTCGCCACGTGCGCAATAATAAAGTAAATGCCCGTCTTGTCTCGCCACACACGCATAGTAATATTCCCACCTTGTCTCGCCACATGCGTAAGCACATAGATATAGCCCACTTTGTCACGCCGCATGTGCATCATCAATAGTAACAATAGCACGACAGAAACCTCGTGCAAACACCCGAAAAAATTCTCCCAACTATATCACGTGCCAAAAATAGAACAACACAATAGAATGTCCTTTACAACATGTGCCCATATACCACAATATTTTCTCTAAACAGTTTCAATACCACAACCGCGCATAGCCCTCGGCTCAACAAACTGAGTACCACAACAACAACCACAACAATACACGAGAATACGATAAGTAAATCTACCCAAGAGCTTTAGAATACAAAGAACGGTAGAACGAGCTCACAAAAGAGTAAACAAAATAGGGAATACGAGTCTCAATTAGAATAGCTTAGAAAAGGATAAATAATACGTAACAAATGATTCCACAAAAGTACCGTTCGACAATAAGGGAGATAATATGAGTCAATAATTCCAATAAGGATGAGGCAACTATGATAAAGGATAACTAACTTCATTTAAGGTTGAGCAATTATGAAAGAGATACAACAAATTCAATTAAGGATAAGTAACAAAAAAGATAATCACAACCTCAATTAAGGATAGACAATTACATAAGAGATAATAATAATTTCAATTAAGGATAAGCAATTAGGAAAGGATAGCATGGCAATTGAAGAGGCAACAACTTCAGTTAATGCACATGAGAGTCAAATAGGCAATAAGAGTGGAACATGAAGCAATTAATTCCAATTGAAACACGTGGAAGTAAAACTAGTAAATGGGGAACTTAATCATAACAAAGCAACTTCATATCTGATGAACATAACAACCTAAGAGCCCTAAAAGGTCAATTTTTCACAAATAAGTCTGAGCACGTACTCGTCACCTCGCGTACACGGACTTCACATGACACAATTAGCATCAAAGACTCAAATCCTAATGGATAGTTCCCCCACACAAAGTTAGGTAAGATACTTACCTCAAAGAAGCTTGACCGATACTCTAAAATGACCTTCTCGAGTGAAACAACCTCCGGACGGCTCAAATCTAGTCAACCCAAAAGTCAACCCCGGGCCCGCATCTCGGAACCCGACCAAAATTATAAAATCCGAACAGCCATTCGATAACGAGTCCAACCATACAAGAATTTCTCAAATCTGACCTCAAATCACCTTTCAAATCCCCAAAATTTAGTCTAAGAAGTTTTCACAATTTTTTTTCTAAATTTTCAACTCAAATCACTAATAAAATGGTGAAAATAACAATGGATTCGTGTAATATAGCCAAAATCGAGTTAGATTCACTTACCCCGATGATTTTCTTGAAAAACCCATGAAAAATCACCACAAATCGAGCTCTCTAGGTCCAAAAATAAAAAAAATGAGATGAAACCCTCGTTTATATAGTACCAAATTTGATTTCCCAAAGTGCTGATCGCGCATTTCTTGTGCGGACCGCACATTCCAGGTTCCGCGGCTGCAATCCAAATTGTGCGATTGCGCTTCAGTAGCATCTGCACTACTAGGATTTAGTAAATTGACCATAACTTTCTATACAAATATCAAATGATGAATAGTTTCCCTTTCTAGAAACTAGACTCAAAGAGATACAACTTTCATTTTTGAATCATCTCCAATACTATATAGATTAAGAGATATAAGCTTCCGAAATCAGACCATCAAACCTGCAGATTCCCCTTTCTGCGGCGCAAGAGGATTTCTGCGTGTTCGCACATTTTCCATTGCCTCTGCACTTTGGGAGTCCGCGGCCGCACATCGGCACCCCAGAAATGTGCCCTCCGCTCTTCAACTGCTCCAGAACACCATCGAAGTGTCAAAATGCCCAAACTTATTCAAAACTCACCCAAAACACACATGAAGCCCTCGGAACCTCAACCAAACATACCAACAAGTCCTAAAACATAACGTGGACCTGCTCGAGGCCTCAAACCACATAAAACAATGTCTAAACTATGAATCGCACCACAATTCGAACTCGTGAATTTCTAAATCTTCCAACTTCCAAAACTCGTGCCGAAACATATCAAATTAACCCAGAATGATGTCAAATTTTGCATGCAAGTTCCAAATGACATAACGGAGCTAATCTAACTGTCGAAATCGCATTCCGACCTCGATATCACCAAAGTCAACTCTCGGTCAAACCTCTCAACCTTCCAAAACTTCAATTTTCTAATTTTTGCCGAAATGCTTCAAATTACTATACAGACCTCCAAATCCAAATTCGGATGCACGACTAGGTCTAGAATCACCATACGAAACTATGGGAATCATCAATACATCATTTCGAAGTCGTCTACACAAAAGTCAAAGTTCCGGTCAACTCTTACCGCTTAAGCTTCCATAACTAGAATCCTTCTTCCAAATCAATCCGAAATCCTAACTCGACTACGCAAGCACGTCCTAACACATAATACGAAACTGTTCAAGACCTTAAGCTGCGGAACGAGACGTAAATTTTCAAAACGATCAGTCGGGTCGTTACAATAATATATTAAAAAGAGGATAGTGAAGTATGAGATTAAGCCAATGGCATATTGAGAAAGTATCACTTGATACTTTTAAAATAAATCTAAATAGAGTTAGACAAATCTAATAAGGATTAAGGCATATTAGATTTGATTAAATTTAAGTTATAGTGAAAATCAATTAAGATTAACTCATAATTTTATATTAAATAGATTTTTAAAGCTTTCCAAGAATAAGAGTTCCTATTTAATAGTTATTCACTATCAACATCATCCATTTTCTTTATTTTATAATTTTTTTATTTTTAAAATATTATATAGAGAAAAGAAAATGATAGTGGAAATATTACTACATAAATTAGATATAATGCATTGAAACGATTAAGAAAATTTATTTATATGATTTAATATCCCAATTGAGTACAGTTAGTTTAAGTTTCAAAGCATAACATAATTTCTTTTTAAAATTCGGTCCAATTTAAGAAAAATAGAACGATAAGACTTATTTGAATTTGGGATAAAAATTTCTTGAATACGGAAAGAAAAAATTATATTTTGAAATATAAGCAATAGAGTCAAAGTTAGTATTGAAATAAGTTATAATTTTTATCTGTATTATATTAGAACGAGTGTTATAGAAATAGATATTAAATTCAAACAAGCTAATAAAAAGCCAAATGACAAGTCTGATAGATAAATTAAAAAATAAAAAATATAGAATAATAAAAATAAATTAAATATAATGTGAGGATATATTATAGATAATTAGTTTAGAAAATAAAATAAAGTAAATAGACAATACTTAAAATATTATTAATAAATTTAAATAATTTAAAAAATTTGAGCAATATTGTATAATAAAATAAATACTTATTTAGGGATTAAAATTTTTATATATCTATCTATATTATATTAACAAATATTAATGAATAATAATATTAAATAAAGTGACAAGTTAGTGTAAAGCCACATAAAACGTGATAATACTATATATTAGATAACATAATAGCAAAATTAAGGAAAATAATTAATAATTTACTATTAAAAATGAAAGGGAATGACTATATGAATTTTAGATTAGAAAGTTCTTCAAATTACGATGAGAACGTTCAAACTATGGATAAGACCAAGAAATTAATGTCCTATTAAAAAAATTATAAAAATTGATAACAAGTTAAGTTTTAAAAATAGAAAATAAATGTCTAATGTAGGTAATTTTACTAACAAAAATTAAAAATTAAATTTGTATCTTAAAATTAAAAGAGAAAACAATATTTAATTACATGTAATTCAAAAAATAATTATAGAAAAACTCAATTGATTTGCAACATAATAATCTTAGAACTTATGTTTAATATTTAGACTCATTCAAAGTTACAACTTAAAATAAAAATGTGATATTATTTTGGTTATTGGTAAAATATTAATGTAAAAAACTAATTAAAATTTTATAGTAGGAAAGAGAAGGTATAATGAAGAAAATAAAGATAATGTGAGAATACTTATACATTTAAATTAATTTAAAAATAAATAATTAAATTACTTAAAAATATTACTAATGTAAGTACATAATTTTTGCCCTACAAAATATTCCTACAAAATCTGCAGAAAAAAAAAAAAACTTTTCTTATTGATTTTGATTTTTTGTAGAATTATAGAAATTTTGTTATCTGCATTTAGTTGTATTTTTGTACATATTTAGTATTTCAAAATCATGAAAAAGACTACAAAAATATCAAACTCTTCATTGCATAGCACTTTAAATTTTATTTGTATTTTTAGGATTCAATCACATGCAAATTGCTTAATTGATAAATAAAAATCCCAAAAAATATACATTAGCTTTAATAAATTATTTTGATTAATTAGTTAAGTGCTAATTAGATATTTGTTGCAAAATAAATGCAATTGGAAGCAATGTGGCCATATTTGCAAAAAAAAAAACTAAAAGAAGAAATAAGAGGCTAGTTTTGCTAAACTGGGCTGAGGGCTATTCAGGCCCAAATTGGGGGGGATTTAAGAGTAAACTAAAATAAGAGGGCTCAAAAAGAAATTTGTAACTGCCAACAGAACAGCTGGCATGTTAGTTACAAAATATTCCTTCTGTCAGACCCGGATTTAGCGCTGAAATATTCCTCTTTCCCCCACTCTCTCGAATCCAGCCTTTCAATATATAGGCATACTCATAGAGCAAAATGGACACGGAGACACATACACAGATACAGACGAACCCCCCTAAAAAGAAGCTATCTGAAGAAATTGAGGGACATAGGCAGAAAAGAAGGGAGAATTCACTGAAATCTAAAATTTTCTCATTCATCTTTTCTTGGTAAAAATACTTCAGAAAGATTGAGTTTTGAGCTTTAAAAATATATCAAAAGATTTTCTCGTTGCTTGGTTTTTCATCTGGTCTTAGTTTAGAGGTTGATTTCTGCATTCACTCATTGATGTTGTGCTAAGCTATTGATTGATTTCTGGGCCGTTTGTATTACTTTATCACTGTTGAGCTTCATCTCCTGCTTTTCGACCTTTATTTGGTCTTCTGATTATTGCTTCTCTGCTTTTAGGTATGTATGAACTTACCTGTAGTACTCTATCGCACTTATCAATAAAACTTGAATTGTTTGTACTATAATTGTGTTAAATTCCATCATCATATTCGACTTTGACTTTGCTTAGCATCAGTTCTCCATCTCTATGTTGGCTTAGTTGAGTTAAATGTTATGATCGAGTTATTTGTTGATTTACTGCTTGTTCACTCCCAATTTGGCTATCTTTAAATGTTATACTGATAAAAGGTTACTTGTCCTTTAGATCTGGAATTCTAGTTTGGTAGATGTCTAATTAAGCGATCATGTTTGAAGGATTTGTTCAAGCTAAGTCAGTTAGTTATCTGTTTAATTGTGTTAATGTGAGATGAAGGGAACCATGTTGGACATGCTAATTTTGATATTTTGTTTTCATTTATTTGCTAATCATGAACATAGACTCTAATTAAAATGCTTTCAACGTTGCCGGGCCAGAGGTTCACGTTTGGTTTGCTGTCTTGGTGTTATCTCTATACCTCCAAACTTTATTCTATTTTGTTTCTTTCTGCCATAATAAATTTGTCAATTAAACCTTTTGCTAAATTTCGTGATTAATTGGTTTGGAATTTGGAGGTCTATCTCGATAAGGGTTTAGTATAAGTAGCAGTTTGTAAAATAGTGGACCCTATGTTACCTTCATGAACACAGAACTGGGCCGAACAAGGTTAATTTGCTAGGCCCAGAGTAATAAATAACATAGCTAGCCCATTTCCTGTTTAATAACAAAGCTAGCCCATCTTCTAATAACCAATTTACTTCATGTTTCATAAATAATCCATAATTTATGGTC
Source organism: Nicotiana obtusifolia (assembly GCA_002018475.1). Lineage (NCBI taxonomy): Eukaryota > Viridiplantae > Streptophyta > Magnoliopsida > Solanales > Solanaceae > Nicotiana > Nicotiana obtusifolia. The sequence continues at coordinate 8,544 of MCJB01034450.1, read as the reverse complement.
TCCTAATAATCTCAAACTAGTTTTAGAGAAATAACTCATGAACATCGTAGCTTGCTTCAGGCGCGATCAATAATAAATCATCGTGATTATGGGTACGATTTTCGTGACATAGTAATGATACGTAAATCCCAACTCAAGTGCGCGTTTCACGCGAATTGACCACAACTTCAAATAATAAAAATAAACACGTTGTAAATCGCGGGTACATCTCACGTGGCGCGATTCATAATGTGTACCAAAATAATAAGTGTGCGACATCGCGACTTATTCCATAAATCCTAAAAAGCGATTAAAATTCTATTAGAAGCGGTTAGAAAGTTAAAATGCATATAGGTTTTAAAATAGGTAATAAATCAGATAATTAAGCCAAGTATTAATTGTTAAGCGACTATGCTGAAAACACGAAATCTGGAAATGCCTAACACCCGAGTTAACAGAATTCCTTACCCAGTCTTTTGTGTCCGCAGACCATAAATAGTGTCAATTTTCCTCGATTTGGGATTTCAAAATAAACCGGTGACTTAGAACACCATAATGAATTATTCCAAGTGGCGACTCTGAAAAATTATAAATAATTCCATTTCGAATAATGTCACTTTAATTGGAAAAAATTTTCCTACTCCTTATCAGGTAAAAGGAGGTGTGACAACTAATATATTTAAATGATAAAAAAGTACCGAGTAAGCTAATAATTAAATGACTATTAAAAGGGTAATAAGAAAGACATTAAGTCAATTAGTAAGCTAATAAAAGATTATATGATGGTATAACAATACTAAATTATAAATAATAGAATAACTATGAGTAAAGAACAAAAGAAAAAGAAGAATTTTTGTAAAAATGTGATGAATAAGACTTATTTGACTTTGAAATGAAAAACAGAGTGGTAGTAATTTTGTTAAAATATAATAATCTAATGTGTTCAAATAAGACATATCACAACATGATATATTTAGTATCATTTAATATTGTCAGCGAAATGAAATATAAGTGCTAAAATCAAGGGGTTAGGATATTACAAATATAGAAAAAAATAGATTGTCCACTACGAGATTTGAGAAATAATATCATATTTTGCTTCTTAATTAATATATACTAATTTTTATCTAGAATATTTATGTTTTAAGGTTATTTGCGCATAACTTAAATAACTCAAGTAGTTTTAATATGGTATGTGTCCGTGTATCCTACGGGTACTAATACTAGTAAATACCAATGAGAGTCTAAAAGGAAATAATATTTCATTGATGTTCTATAGAAAAAAGAATTGAAAATTGGTCAAATATCTCTTCCTCTGTTCCTCACAGTTTTACTTCTTTGATTCATTGTATCTTTTCCTTATCAAGGCACCTACGCCCAAACATTCGAAATACTGTTTTTTACCTAAAATTAAAAGAAGGAATTCTAGTATTGGAAGGAGTTGGAGAAATTAAAGTTCTATATTAGGAGAATAATTAAATGATTATTTTTAAATATAAGAAAAATAATTAAATGATTATTCCTATATATTAGAAAAATATTCAAATAACTATTTTGTGTAGTATAAACTCCATTTTAAAAGACTAAAAAGGTTGAACGATATTTTGCTAAGGGCCTTCGTGCTTTTAATATAATATATTAATTTCAAATTCCTATAAAAGAAAAAACATTTTTCCTAGAAATTCTTCCTTCAAAATTAAATGCCTATGTAGAGGTGTAAATAAGTCGGGTTGGTTCAGATTTTTTAATTACCAAACTAAACCAATGGTGTCTGGTTTTTAAATCTATAAACCAAACCAAACCAATAAAGTCGGATTTTCCAGTCTCGATTTTTCTCAGGTTTTTTTGGTTTTTTTCGGGTTTCCGGATTTTTTCGGTAAAGTCTTCGTAGCACAAAATTCGTAACTTGTGCTCCAAATATTTCTTTAGTCCTAGTAAGATACAACTATATAATGTATTTTTCAGGAAAAAATCACAATAATATGAGATAAGTCATAGCATTATACTAAAATATTCAATAACAAAGATAATAAAATTGCATAAAGTAAATATTGCTAATTATAAGCTATAATAAAAATTAATATAATCTAAAAATACTCTATTGGTCATGCCAAAATAAGTATAGGTAATAAGTACTATTAATTTACATAACTAAGCATCAAATAAAAGGATAAATTAAGTTATGCATTTTCATTATAAACCAATATAAAACTAAAAAATAGATATCCCACACTATCATCATTCCTAGTATTGAATTGAATTTCTTTTGTTAGCGTTAGTATTGATTTGAACTTTATTTGAGTTACTACATTTATGGCCTATAAAATTTATTTATCATTCAAAAATATTAAGTTCAAACTTAAAATAATATGTTAAAAAATAAAACTGTGAAAAAGTTTAAGAAATATTTATAAATTATACTACAATAAAAATTTATATATAAAAAATATTTTTAAAAACTTGTACAAATATACTATTGGGTTAGTTTGGTTTTGGTTTGATTTTTTTTGATTAAAAACAAACTACACCAAACCAGTTATGATCTTTTATTTTTCAATATCAAACCAAATCAAATCAAATCAAATCAAATTATAATCGAATTTTTTTCGATTTGACTCGAATTAATGATTTGGTGCAGTACATTAATTTTCTTCGTACACCCTTCGACATAATACCAACTCAATGGTAACATCAAGTTCCCGTCGGGTCTCATAATTACCATATCGAACTTGATAATGACCTGAATCGATAAGCGAACCTATAATTAATTTTAGGATATGACCAATTTTGTCCAAATGCCGCAATTCGACTCCATTTAGGATGGTGTTTTGAAGCCAAAACAAGTCAAAGCTATGGTCACTCTAACTTATTGCTTTTTAGCTTACTAATCTTTTTCGTTTGACAAAAGAAAATTACTTTACTGTCCTTAAATTGTTTTAGAAACCCCAAAACACCCTTTCCTCGTTAATACCTAACTACGACTCTTTTCTTTTCCCAATCAATCTTGACGTTTTCTTTCTGCAGTCCTTCTCCAGAGAAGGTAACTTTCCTTCCTACGCAATCTCTCCATTCCTCATCTCTCACTCGAGCTCACAATCTTTTCCTCGTTTGGAGATAAAAATCTTCGTGCAGTAAAGAAACTTGGAGGTTGAGTTGCTTGGTAGACAACATTGTTGATCAGTTTAAGGTAAGGTCCTCTCTCTTACTTCGGTTATATTTCGTTTTAAGATCATGATGAGATATTAGTGATTCACTAACCAAAAAATTGTGTCCGTTCTTTTTTCTATTGTTATTTGAAGAAAGTTCAATATGAATGGTTGAAGCAATTTAACTTTGCATGGATGAATAATTGCAATGTTTATGGTATATCTTTGTTTCTATTATATATCAGCTATAAGATCATTATAGTCTTGAGTATATTGTTGTCATTATTTGATGCAAATTTTTTTTTCTGCTGCACAGTAGAGAATCCATTATGATAAAATTGAACATATTGAGAAATTAAGCAGTCCACTTTATAGCATCGTACAGTTCATAAGTAGTAATTGCTCTAATAATAAACAGTTTAATATTATGAACACTTTATGGGTTTTTGCATACACGAGGAAGAGAATGCATTGTTTGGCTGCATATGACGAAAAAGTATAGCTGATCGATCATTCTTTGCAAGGGAAGTTATAAATTGTTCATCTGCAAATTCTTCCGTTAATTAGTTGAGGTGCAAGTGTATTGCTCTATCGTCGATAACTGATTATATAGGGATTTTATTTGAAGTAAGGAAAATGTGGCAACATGCACTTTAGGAGGTTGAAATTATCATTATTTTTGTAGGGAAAAAAAAGGAAGTTCTTATTATTGGCATCCCGTGGATGCTCTATTTATAGAAAGAACATTAGTTACCTATTACATTCACAATCTACGCATTTTAGAAGCTACTATTTTCTATTTCCTGTTATGATGAAATATTTCTATTTATTTACTTTGTTTACCTTTAAATTCGAGTAACAATTGAATTTGTTCGTAGTGCTAAGGATGTGTGAATTAATTTGATACAACGTAAAATATAATGCAAATAATTGGAATATAATAGATAGAAAGGAATAACCAAACCACAGTAATTGAGTAGCTGATGACGAAATATAATAATGAAGACAGAGTTCGATGAACAGTAGCAATTTTTAATATTTTCTCTTGATGTGTGTTGTGTTTTACAATGAAGGTAAATAGTCTTCTTATAGGTAAAAGAAAGACTCCTTAATATGGTAAGACCCTAATTACAAGATAA
>MCJB01034439.1:12004-63737 GCA_002018475.1 Nicotiana obtusifolia | reverse complement strand
TACACCTTAACAATAGTGTAAGCGATCGATGTCAAATATAGTAACCCAACGAGGTTGGGGTCGAATCCCACAGGGAATAGGGGTGAAACTATTATCCAATTAATGCAATACTTTACTTAGTCGTAATTCTATCAAGTAGCCAAATCAAATAAATCGGTGTTGAATATGTAAAGAAAAGTAAACTAGAACTGATGTTTGAGAATAATTTAAACGTAAAAATATGAATTTAAGATACTAAGGTTGTGTTCCCCCTAATGTAGTAAAATGTTCTTGATATTGATATTGAAGTCCGTTCTTGATATGCAATCGGTTTTTAATAACTTATTATCCAATATTTCCCAACACTTGGATAATGTATCCTCTTAAGATTCTCCCGAATACAAAAGAGTCAAAGTTAAGAACAACCAATCATTCGCCAAATTAAAATTTACTTATTCCTAAGTAATTTCGTTAAACAAGGTTTAAAGCCTTGAATTATTGTTATTTATCTCTACCAAACTCTATCTCACTTTTCCAAGATAAGATAGCGTGAATTGGCATTCGTTAATGTTTGCAACCACTAACGATTAATTTAAGAACAAGAAATAAATAACTATCAAGCTTCTTTCGAAATTGGAATCAATATCAAACTCTCAATTAACATTCCACCCATCTAGGGTTCACAACTTCAGTATTAGAGTTTAGCTACACATATTGATAACTAAAGAACAAAGAAGAACAATTGAATTCATCTTACAAAAATATAGAATTCTCAGTTTTGATCACCCAAAAGCTTCTCTCAATTCGAAAATAATCAAAAGCTGTACTTTGCACTCTGAGTTCTGACAAGTCCCCCTTCACAAAACCCTAGAAAAGCTATTTATAGAAACCCAAAACCCGAGGCGAGCAGCAGTCAGTTTTCCCTCGTTGCACTTACGCGGATCGCATTCCTGTCACAGAACAGGAATGCGGTTCGCAAATCTTCACGTTCCATCGCAGATCACACCAGTCAGCTTCACTCTCGTCGCATCTAAAATTGCGGTTCGCATGTTGACTTTGCGATCACAGAATGCGATTGCATTCTTCACACTATTTTTCACCCAGACTCTGTTCGTGTTTGCGATGAGAATGCGGTTCGCATTCCTGTTTTGCGGTCACATTTTCGACCGCATTCTCAACCTGAAAGTTGGCTTATAGTTCTGTCTGTATCTGCGATCTTCCTGCAAATTATGCGACTCGCATAGCTGTTTTGCGATCGCATAATTGTTTCTGCGATGCTCCTGACCTCTTTTCTTGCCTTTAGCTGGCTTTTTGGACTTCTTTCCATGCTTCTGGATTTCTTCACTCAATACACTGAAATTACATTAAAATTATGTAAGTATCGTGATAATTAACAAGTAGAACAAGTCAAATTTTAAATAAATAGTATCAAAATGTGCCGAAATTATCCGGCACATCAGCAGACAAACAGGCCAAAAACTTTAAAGCTGATAGGGAGCACTGTTATGCATTGATGGCCCAAATGGAGCATGATATGCAAGGGTTACAGAATCAGAGCCGTCATGACACTCAGGTGTTAAAAGCTCGGAATCAACAAATCGGGCGCTTGCTTCAAGAAAAGGGTGTTGTCCAAGAAAGGGTCAGATCTATCGCCGACTACATTGTCACGAAATGCCAAGCGTGTGAGGACATGACTCAAACCACCTTCTTTGCTGCAGTGATGACATTTGTCTGCCAAATAATGAGTGACTTGGAGCGGCTCCAGGGGGATCTTGCACGCAGGCTCGTGGCAAGACCGAACGATGTCCTACGGGCCCCAGGAGTTGAAGCATTAATGTATTCATGATTTTACATTTATCGAGTCTATATTTTAGTTTTTAATTCAAGAGTTATTTCGAGTCTGTTTGCAGTTTTTCTTTAAGAAATGAGTTTGTTAAAGCCTTTTGTAATAGAAGAGTTTTATTAATGAAAATCAAAAATTCTCAAAAAATTGTTTTTTTATTTTTCGCATTTATTTTCTGGAACTATGTTATGATCTGATTCACGCGGCGTCGTGATACGTAGGCAATCTCCATCGGATTCGATCATGATTTTTTAAATAACTCCAACAAGAGAGGGACGTGAAAGGAAAAAACCAAAAGAAAAACCCAAAAAGAAAGAAAAAGAGACAAGAAAAGAATCAACAGAAAAATGAAAAGAGAGCAAGAAAAGGGATGGAAAGAAAAGGGTGGAAAATTGGAAAGTGGAAAGAAAAGAACTTTTGAGGAAAAATAGGCAAAGCCGGGATGAAACGTGAAACCGTTGCGAAATATGTAGAAACACATTTAACTGCTTAGGTGCATCACACCCCAACGTGCGATTACCTATGTGTTATTTTCTCCAAATTAACCGGTTTGCTGTCTATTGTTAAGCTCAGGTTTTACAAGTGAGGTGGTTGGTTTTGTGGTAATCTGGCTTCGCATCCGTATTTCACGAAGCGTCAAAATGTCTTCTGAAATAACTCTGTCGACAGTTCCTATTGCGGAGAAGAGTCCGATCTCGGGCATCCTAGCTTCAGAATCGGCAGCTGCCGAAGAAAATAGATTATTGCGTCTCCGCATGGTGGAAAAGTGGGACGCCTGGACAAATGGAAAAGAACCACCAAATGCAATTCCTGGATTTCCCGAGCTTTTTCCCAGGGCAAGTGGGACTTATAACATCCCCATAAGCTATCCAAACCCCCACTCGGATACCCTACCATTGCTGCTAACTTTGTGGGAACACCTTCTGAGGATCGCCCCCAGGTGTCAGTTTCAGGTGCAGCTTCAAACATATTTACCGCGCCACCTTGCTCAGCTACGACACAACCTACTTTGCCTAGGCCTAGCTTCAATCCCTCCCTTTTCACCTATCAAGCACCTCCTTTCCCAATGGAATCAGCCCATTTCGCTGCTAGCGCTTATCCTCAGCTGCCTTGGTACGAGTTTACCTCAGGGCAAGAGAAAAATGCAAAAACCCCTGAGCAAGAAGAGATCACAAGAAAGATGAGAAGCCTGGAACAGAGTCTAACAAACATACAGGGTTTGAGCGGACAGATAAGTGTGTCATACGCCGACTTGTGTATGTTCCCTCATGTACATCTACCATTGGGTTTTAAAACTCCAAAGTTCGAGAAATATAACGGACATGGGGATCCCATTGCCCATCTCAAAAGATATTGCAACCAACTGCGGGGAGCGGGTGGAAAGGAGGAACTCCTCATGGCCTACTTTGGTGAGAGTTTGGTCGACATTGTTTCTGAGTGGTACATGGACCAAGATATATCTCGCTAGCATATATGGGAAGACTTGGAAAGGGATTTAGTTAGGCAGTTTCAGTGTAACATTGACATTGCTCCAGATAGAAATTCATTGGCAAATTTAAAGAAGAAATCCTCTGAAAGCTTCCTGGAGTACGCTGTCAAGTGGCGCGAGCAAGCATCAAGGGTGAAACCTCCAATGGATGAGATTGAAATGGTCACAGTCTTCCTCCAAGCTCAAGAAGCCGATTATTACCAAAACATGATGTCTGCAATGGGGAAGCTGTTTGCCGAGGCCATCAAAATTGGTGAAATGGTTGAGAATGGTTTGAAAACAGGGTGGATCTTGAGTCAATTTGCCATAAGAGCTACCTCCCAAGCCATCCAAGGCGGGTCTGGAGGATTAGCAAATCGAAAGAAAAAAGAAGAATCATCGATGGCAACTTCAAGTGCAAGAAAATCCCGTCCACATAGACCTCTTTTCTCTGAGAGAACCCCACAAGACTACTATCCTCACCAAGATATAGCCTACGCTCCTCAGGCGTATGAAGTGATGAATGCCCAGCCACATGTCAGGCCACAACAACAATTCAACCAAAACAGAGCTCCATCTCCAAGAAATCAACCTCCTTACCAAGCCTACTATAATCCCCCACCTCCACAGAACAATTTTCGTGCCCGAGAACCGCCAAGGAAAACAAACTTCACACCTATTGGTGAGTCATATTCTAGTTTGTTCCCAAAATTAGTTCAAATGGGTTTGCTACAACCTGGACCCTCAAATAGGCAAAACCCCGAGTCAGCCTCTTAACAATGGGGCACCCGGTGTGCATATCACTCAGGGGCGGAGGGGCATGATACAGAGAATTGCTGGACTTTGAAAAGAGCTGTGGAAGATTTGATAGAACAAAAAAGAATAGTGCTGAGGGACGAAGATATTCCCAATGTAACTAACAATCCACTACCGGCTCACAACGGCCGGTCATCACAATGACTTGTGAAGATAGGTAGTTTGACCCAGCCCTGAAGGCCATCATTGCCATAGCTGACATAGAAAAGAAGCCAAAAGCTGTCCCAAAACAGGACAAAGTAGAGAAAAAGAGAAAAATCGTCCCTCAGAAGATGGGAGAGAAAGTAAAAGTTGAAACCGGGGCAGCGCCCTAAAAAAAAGATGATGTTCTTTATGTCCCTCGAGGTCTCAATAAAGAACAAATGCCATTGAGTCCTCCTAAGAGGTTTGAATTAAACAAGTAAGCTCAAATGTATGTGCCAAAAGGGACCTATGTGGTGAGGGGATCGGTATTTCCACCAAGGCTGAATGAGCCCGTGGTTATCGGTCGCGCGCCACAAAGGCCCATGACAGACCCCACTGCTGTGCCATGGAACTACAACAAGTCGGTGGTGACGTACAGAGGCAAAGAGATCTGTGGGGAAATTTAGGAAGATAACCCGGCTGGGAGGTATCTCAATCTGGAAGAAGTAAATAATGCCATTAAGAAGCACTTCCCATCTAAGAAACCAGTAGGCCCCGAAGAAGCGGAGGCATTCTTTCAGAAAATGAAAATGGCAGACTATGAAGTAATTGATCAACTTCGAAAGTCTCCCGCTCAAGTCTCTCTTTTATCTCTGCTGATGAGCTCAACTGAGCATCAAAAAGTGTTAATCAAAACTCTTAATGAAGCATATGTGCCCATCGAAACTACTGTGGAACAATTGGAGAGAATGGTCGAAAGATTTTTTGCAATCAATCACATTTCCTTCAGCAAGAATGATTTGTCCCCGGAAGGGGCCGCACACAATAAAGCCCTTCACCTGACAGTCAAATGCGAAGGGTATTACGCGAAAAGAGTCATGCTGGATGGTGGTTCTAGGGTAGATATCTGCCCACTCTCAACCTTGCAACGTATGGAAATCGACATTAAGAGAATCAGACCCAACAATGTGTGTGTGCGTGCTTTCGACGGCATAAAGAGGGATACAATCGGAGAAATTAACCTGATCCTGACTATTGGTCCAGTCGACTTCGAAGTGACCTTCCAGGTTATGGACATGGATACTTCCTATAATTTTCTCTTAGGAAGGCCGTTGATTCACGCAGCAGGGGCCGTGCCTTCTACTTTCCACCAGATGGTGAAATTTGAGCATGAAAATCAGGAGATTGTGGTTCACGGAGAAGATGAGCAATCAATTTATCTGGATCAGTCAGTCCCATATCTTGAAGAAAGTGAGGGAAGTGAACACATAGTCTATCAAGCCTTTGAAATTGTGGTCGTGGACCAATGCGAAAAAGGAAACCCTTGCCCTCAACCCTTCCTTTCAAACGCATCAATCATGGTAGTCAAAGAAATGATCAGCCATGGTTACCAACCTAGGAAAGGGCTCGGGAAATCATTGCAAGGAACAGCTGAATCAATCACCTTGACTGCCAGCGAGGAGTTCTTAGGGGTAGGCTTTCGACCCACGCCAGCTGATGTAAAATGGGCGAAGAATAGAAAGAATGATGGTTGGGTCTTACCTCAGCCGGTTCCGCAGCTGTATGAAGCGTTTGTCAAGCCTAAGTACAGTGAAGAGGATGAAGATGAAGCCTTTACGGCCGAAGAAATTGAAGAAAGTTGTGGGGCTTTGAGGTAGATGCTGTATGAAACTCAAATGGTCCAGCCAGGGGAAGGCTCAAGCACCGCTGAGGTGCTATACATGGGACCCAATGCCAAGCTGCAAAATTGGAAGGCTACGCCATTCCCAATTAGGCGGGAGTCCCGGTAGACCTGTCCTGCCACTCTCTCTGCATCACGAGTTATTCCAGGGTGAAACTCGGATGTTTTTCTTTAGTTTCTTGTCTTTTAATTCCCAGTGTAAACCCTTTTATCTTCAAAATTCAATGAAATGAAATCAATATTTCATCGTTCATCTCTATATCTCTTCTGATTTTGTTATTTTATTTTTTCTTTCTTCTTTTCAGTTCTAATAATGCGGCTTTAAATAACATGACATGCTTGCGGACTTCATGCCCAGATCCAAACACGCTGTCTAACTATGAAGTAATGAACCAAGAACCGGAATATGATGAGAAGAGGCTTTTAAGGAAATAAACCGAGAATTGGAACAATTTGAGAATAAACCTAAGCCGAACTTAAATGATACTGAGCCGATTAATTTGGGTAGTTCTAAAGAAGTCAGGGAAACTAAGATAAGCATTCACACAGATGAGAAAACCCGAGATGCATTAATCCAACTCTTGTTTGAGTTCAAAGATGTGTTTGCTTGGTCGTATGATGACATGCCAGGACTCAGTGTTGATATGGTGGTTCATAAGTTGCCAACTTACCCTGATTATCCCCCTGTCCAGCAAAAGCAAAGAAAGTTTAAAACTGATATCAGTGACAAGATCAAAGAAGAGGTCACAAAACAGCTGAAAGCAGGAGTGATCCGGGTTATTCGATACACCACATGGTTAGCCAATGTAGTCCCAGTACCGAAGAAAGATGGAAAAACCCGAGTGTGTGTGGATTACAGAGATCTAAACAAAGTAAGTCCCAAGGATAATTTCCCTTTGCCAAACATCCATATCCTTGTTGATAATTATGCCAAACATGAGATACAGTCCTTTGTGGATTGTTACGCGGGATATCACCAGGTGTTGATGGATGAAGAAGATGCCGAAAAGACAGCCTTTACCACACCTTGGGGCACGTACTGTTACAGAGTCATGCCATTCGGATTGAAGAACACCGGGGCAAGCTACATGAGGGCCATGACTACCATTTTTCATGACATGATGCGTCAAGAGATAGAGGTGTACGTGGATGATGTGATTATCAAATCTAAGACTAAGGAGGATCATGTTCGAGATCTGAGGAAATTCTTTGAGCGGCTGCGCAAATATGATTTGAAGCTAAACCCAGCCAAATGTGCATTTGGAGTCCCATCCGGCAAGCTCTTGGGATTCATAGTCAGTCAAAGAGGCAATGAGCTAGATCCAATAAAGATAAAGTCTATTCGGGATCTACCCCCTCCACGAACCAAGAAAGATGTTATGAGTTTGTTGGGAAGATTGAACTACATCAGCCGGTTCATCTCTCAGTTGACTTCCACATGTGAACCCATATTCAAGTTGTTAAATAAAGATGCGGCAATCAAATGGACGGACGAGTTCCAAGCGGCTTTTGATAAAATCAAAAAGTATCTGTCGAATCCGCCAGTGTTGGTCCCACCTGAGCCAGGGAGACCTCTGTTTTTGTATCTGACAGTCTTGGAAAATTCTTTCGGCTGCGTCCTCGGGCAACATGATGTGACTGGAAAGAGAGAACAGGCCATTTACTATCTGAGCAAGAAGTTCACCAGTTATGAAGCCAAGTACACTTTGTTGGAAAGAACTTGCTGCGCTTTAACTTGGGTCGCCTAGAAGCTGAGGCATTATTTGTAAGCATACACCACCTACCTCATAACCAGGTTGGATCCCTTAAAGTACATATTCCAGAAGCCAATGCCCACCGGGATGTTAGCAAAGTGGCAGATCCTGCTCACAGAATTTGACATAGTCTATGTCACTCGCACGGCAACGAAAGCCCATGCGTTAGCAGATCATCTGGCTGAAAATCCGGTCGATGATGAGTACCAACCTTTGAACACTTACTTCCCAGACGAGGAGGTAAATTCAATTGAGGCAATATTCGAAGACACCAATGCTTGGAAAATGTTCTTCGATGGAGCGGTAAACGCAAAAGGTGTTGGAATTGGGGCAATCTTGATCTCACCTGATGTTCAGTAGTATCCGGCCACAGCTAGGCTTCGATTTTTCTGCACAAACAACATTGCCAAGTATGAAGCCTGCATTATGGGTATGAACATGGCAATCTCCCAAGATGTCAAAAAATTATTAATCATGGGAGACTCGGACCTGATTATCCGACAAGCTCAAGGAGAATGGGAGACCTGAGATGTCAAGCTTATTTCTTATAGGCAACATGTGGAAGATCTGAGCAGACGATTCAAGTCAATAGAGTTCAGGTACAACCCACGTTTGCACTTGCCACTTTGGCCTCAATGCTTCCATACCCAAGCAATGCCCACATTGATCCTTTGGAGATCCAAATCCGTGAAAGGCATGGCTATTGTAATACGGTTGAAGCAGAACCAAGTGTTGAACCATGGTATCATGACATCAAGAGGTTTCTGAAAACTAAAGAATACCCGGAACAAGCTAGCGGAGACCAAAAGAGAACCATTAGATGACATGCAAGTGGTTTCTTTTTGAGCGGTGATATCTTATACAAAAGGACTCCAGATCTCAACTTCTTAAGATGTGTTGATGCCGAAGAGGCTGGAAGAATCATGCATGAAGTGCACGCAGGAGTGTGCGGACCCCACATGAACGGGTATGTCTTGGCAAAGAAAATCCTCCGAGCAGGCTACTACTGGATGACCATGGAGAAAGACTGCTTCAGTTTTGTTCGAAAATGTCATCAGTGTCAGGTGCACGGCGATTTGATTCATGCACCGCCCACAGAACTACATCCCATGTCATCACCTTGGACGTCATTGGGCCGATCGAGCCAAAAGCCTCAAACGGGCACAGATTCATATTGGTCGCCATCGACTACTTCACGAAATGGGTTGATGCAATTAATCTCAAATCTATTACCAAGAAAGCTGTGGTAGATTTTGTGCATTCCAATCTTATCTGCCGTTTTGGTATCCCTGCGACCATCATCACAGATAATACTGTAAACCTGAATAGTCTTTTGATGAGAGAAATACGCAAACAATTCAAGATAACGCATAGGAACTCTATTCCACATCGGCCTAAAGCCAATGGTGCCGTGGAAGCAGCAGAAGAGAACATCAAAAAGATTTTGAGAAAAATGATTCAAAGATCCAGGCAGTTGCATGAAAAGCTGTCGTTTGCATTGTTAGGGTACCGCACTACTGTCCGCACATCGATTGGAGCAACCCCATATCTTTTAGTTTATGGCACTGAATCTGTAATACCTGCAGAAGTTGAAATTTCTTCCCTCTGGATCATTGTTGAAGCTGAAATTGAAGACAGTGAGTGGGTCAAAACCCGCCTGGAACAGTTAACCCTGATTGATGAAAAGCGAATGGCCGCAGTCTGCCACGGGCAGTTGTACCAAAAAGAATGACCCGTGCCTACAACAAGAAAGTACGACCAAGAAATTTTGAAGTGGGGCAACTCGTTTTAAGTCGTATTCTTCCCCATCATCAGGAAGCAAAAGGAAAATTCGCTCCTAATTGGAAAGGCCCATATATCATCAGAAAGATATTGCCAAGAGGAGCATTGTACCTGGGAGATATTGAAGGAAATGATCCCGAGGCAGCAGTGAATGCGGATGCAGTCAAAAGGTACTATGTGTAACCTTTCTGCAATGACAACATTATCCGATTGGGATGACGAAGGCTTTCATTCTCGCTACCCCAAACACTCCAATCCTTTGCTAACCCTTTGAGCCGGTTATTCTTCTTTGATTACCCTCTTTGGAACTCGAAAGCATCACTGGAAAGTTTAATTGAAAGACAAGAAAAGAAAGATAAAAAAAAAAAAGGAAAAGTAGGAAAAGAGAAAAAGAAAAAGAAAAAGAAAACAAAACAAAAGAAAAAGAAAACAAAACAAAAACAAAAAAAAATCCAAAAACAAATGTAGTCTGAACTGTATCTGACTTGATTCCGAAAGAATACGTAGGCAGCCTCTCCCTGAGGTTCAGTCACACTAAAATAAAAATCCAAGTTTCCCCAAAAGTGAAATTGGGGCAGATGTTAGAACAGTTCGGCGATGTTTTGCTTGAAATGTTCCAAAATTGTAATTCAATCAAAACTCTCTTTACCAAACCCTGTTCAAGTCTTTCCGATCAATCGGTGAAAGGTTTTCAAAATCAGAGAATGCATTCAAAATGAGAGAAATAAAATGAGAGAGTCTTATTGGTGAAAACCCACACGGGCACCGTAAGGTGATGTAAGCGGAGAAACTGAAAATGAGAGAGGCTTGTTAGTGAAAACTCGCAAAGAGCACTGCAAGGCGACTGTAAGAAGAGAAATGAGAGAGGTCAATTGGCGAAAATCCGCAAAGGGCGCCGTTGATCGAAAAGCAGGAATTCTCACCACTATTGGTACTGAAAGAGTCCTGGCAAGGTTTCTCGGTTTCAGAACACGGATCGTGATGGGTTTATGAGAATTTGGATAGTTGCACAGATCGGGTATCCAGTCCAGGAAGCATGTCATGTCTATGTGAAGTATGCATGCACCCCAGATAAGTCCTTTTTTCCCCGAAAGGGACACTTCTCTAAACTCATTCTCTTGCCCTTTGTTTACTTTTCTTTGAATCCCTTTCGGTCTAACTCTGTTTTCGAAACTAATACAAAGAAAAGGTGTCAAGATTGGTTTTACAGGGTCTCGCTTAATAAAAGCCAGATCCAAGGAAAGTACCAGCCTCAGCGAGTGCATCAAGTCGACCCCGGGTGGCCATGATGGCTGATGCTCTGAAACCCAAAGTTGTGGAAAATAAAAAGAAATCCAAAGGCAAAAGCGCCTATAGGCAAGAAAAAGTGAAAAGACCAAAGCCCTATACGGGCAAGCCGTCACAATAAACTTACGGAAACTGAGTCCCTCGGTTCAAGAAAGAGATCAACCTTCAGAAAACCAAGCAAGAAGTGGAGGTTCTTACCAAAAGTTGGGCTGGGATCGAGTGATCAGAATCATCAAGGCCAAAAAAACCAATTACCATTTCAAACTAACAATTGCTCTTTGTTGAAAACAGGAAATTGGTGCAATCCAAAGCAACCTTGCAAGAAGCAGGTGCAACCAGAAAGAAATTGCACAAAGGTTAAAAAACAGCTTTGCAGCAATAATCAGAGGGAAGTCTCCTCCAAACTCTTTCCTGCATTATTTTTCACTAAAAAAAAAAGAAGAAGAAAAATAAGAAAAAGAAAAACCATGGTAGCATAGAGCCTCCAACCTCTTTGGCATAACCCAAAGACCTTTTGTTTTTCTTTTATCCCCGGCATAACCCGCGGACCAGCCTCCAACCTCTTTGGCATAACCCAAAGACCTTTTATTTTTCTTTTATACCCGGCATAACTCGTGGACCCCTTTGGCATAACCCAAAGACCTTTGTTTTTCTTTTATCCCCCGCGGACCTCTTTGGCATAACCTAAAGACCTTTGTTTTTCTTTTATCCCCGGCATAACCCGCGGACCCCTTTGGCATAACCCAAAGACCTTTATTTTTCTTTTATCAAAGACCTTTATTTTTCTTTTATCCCCGGCATAACCCGTGGACCCCTTTGGCATAACCCAAAGACCTTTGTTTTTCTTTTATCCCCGGCATAACCCGCGGACCTCTTTGGCATAACCCAAAGACCTTTGTTTTTCTTTTATCCCCGGCATAACCCATGGACCTCCCTGGCATAACCCAATGACCTTTTGTTTTTCTTTTATCCCCGGCATAACCTAGGGACCCCTTTGGCATAACCCAAAGACCCTTTGTTTTTCTTTTATCCCCGGCATAACCCGCGGACCTCTTTGGCATAACCCAAAGACCTTTATTTTTCTTTTACCCCGGCAAAACCCGGGGACCCTTTTGGCATAACCCAAAGACCCTTTGTTTTTCTTTTATCCCCGGCATAACCCAAAGACCTTTGTTTTTCTTTTATCTCAGGCATAACTCGTGGACCTCCCTGGCATAACCCAAGGACCCTTTGTTTTTCTTTTACCCCGGCATAACCCAGAGACCCTTTTTCTTTTCCCCAGTAGAATCGCCCGATAACGTCGTCGGCATAACCCGAGAAACCTTCCTTTTCCAGCATAACCCGGTCGGCTTCCCAGCATAACCTGGCAATTCTTCTTTTATTTTACTATTTTCAATAGAGAAATAGTTTAGCTTTTAGTTACAAATAACTCACAAAATTTTCCTAGTGAAACTGGGGCAGGAAAATTTTGTTCGTTTGTTGGTTTTGGTGTCTGAACAGGTTTTCCCTCGAGGCACAGGGTTCGAGATGACCAAAAGAATGAGTCTCAATCCGGAATAAAGAAAAGAAGAAAAGAACAAAAAAGAAGTAAATTTAAATGCTGCAATGGACAAGGATGCGGTCTACTCAAAAATTTGATTGAAGTCATAAGCTTCGCATGTCCCGCCTTGATCCAAATGCTGAAGAAAGAACCAGCACCTACAGTTAACGAGCATCAAGATTCAAATCAGAGTCTGTCTCGAGAACCAGCTAAGACTCAAGATCAAGCTTCAAGAGATTTATAGAAAGGAATCTTGTAACTCATAGCTGATAGACGTAGCTAGCTTAGCTTTTTATCTTTCATTTTGTGTAATAAGGAGCGCAGCAAGCAGTAACAGTAGCAGCAACAGTGAAAATCACAGCTTCCTAGTAGTCCCAGCTACCAAAACTTCTAGAACTAATCTGACATGATTCCTTTGTAGCCAAGGATATGTAGGCAACCTTTGAAGCAGGGTTCGATCGACTCTTTTCAAAAAATGCTTCTCATGGAGTCTCGGATAGGCAAAAATCCCGCAGAATTGCTCATTTTATCTTTGCCCGAAAATCCTTCATGCCTCCGAGCAAAGAGGGGCAGTTGTGAGCACGTGATTTTTTCCACACCCAGAATACTCCTACAAAAATTAAAAAAATAGATTTTTTTAATTATTATTCGCAGAATTTTAGTAGATTTTTTTAATTGTTTATATTTTCTTGCTTGTTTAATTTTTAATTAAATCATGAAAATACCAAAAACATCATGCATTGCTTTTAGGATTTGTTTTTACATTTTTAGAATTAGATTAGTAATTATTTGTTTTATAAAATTTGAAAAAACACAAAAATAGTTCATTTTTACATTTTTTATCTTTAATCTTTAATTCTTAATTTATTTTTCTCTTAGAATTAAGTGTTGTTTATAATTTTTATAATTACTTAATTAGCTTAATTTCATATTTAGGTAATTTAAGATTTTTAACTATTAGGATATTTAATTTAAAAATAAAAAGAAAATTAAAAACAAAAAGAAATTGAAGATAAAAACAAAAGAGAAGAGAAACTTGGATTGGGCTTTTAGTTAAAAATCAGACGAGCCCAAGACATTTTTCTTTTAATAATTAACCAAACCAGCCCAAATTTAATTCCCCAAACCCAGTCTAATTCCCCTTTACACCCAAACGACACCGTTTGGTCAAGCTTTGATTTGAACCGTTGATCCCAGGTGATCCAACGGCTCGCAACTGATTCCCCCATGCCTATATATCTGTCCGAACACACCCCCTACCCCTATTTCATCGTCTCTAACGACCCAACTAAGAACCCTAATCGAGCCGCCCCAAACTCCAGCGACGAACATGGCGGCAAACCACCCAATTTGTCCCCAAATCAACTCAAAATTACACCCTAGGACCACCATCGTCCCCTCACCCCAAATCCCCACTCCGTTTTTGTCAAAACCCCCTAGAACCCTTCCAATTCCAGATCGAAAAATAAACCCTAAAAGTTTCAAAAAGTTCTGAATCGAAGTTTTTCGAGTTGATTGAAGTCAAGGACGACTTTATTCGTGTGTTCTCAACGAGAACACACGATTAAAGTCAAGCTTGGCTAAAAAATCAAGGTTTTTAAAGATTTTCAAGCCCACTGTTAATCCATTCGGTCCAAGGTATTTCCTCATTTTTTTCTCTTTCATTTTTGTTTCATTTTGTTTTCATTGTTCTCATCTTCTACCCCTTTCTTTTAGTTTTCTAATTTTAATTTTCAATTTTGTCAAAGAGTTCGTGTCTGCATGTTAAGCTTTAGTTTTTATCGTCTGTTTTTCTCTAGTGTTTTGTTGTTTTACTTCCCGTTGGGCCTAAATTAATCGAGTCGTCAAGACTCTGTAAAAGGGAACGGGTAAAAATGTGTCAGAATTGGGTTTTAAAAATCAAAAGCCCTAAAAGAAAAGAGGTTGAATTGGATTTAGTAGTGTTTGGAATTGGGTCGACTCGACCTGTTAGGTTTAGAGAGTAAAATCTGTGTCGTAAAGGGGTAATTTAGGTAATAGTCAGTAGAGAATCTGTCAGTAACTGACTATGAAGCTTCTGAGAAGGTTCCTCTAAGGACTAAATAAAAATTTGTTATCAAATTGAAGGGTAGCAAAGCTAAAATGAAAAATTTGAAAAGGATTAAAATGTAAAAAAGTTGAATGTGATTAACTAACTAACAGACTGCCTATAAAGGCATGTGCATTGTGGCATTAAAGGAGGACTGGAACACACGGATTTTAATAGAGAGATTTTGAGAGTGGAAAATACATCTAGCAGATTTTCGAGTGAATTTCAGGGTGAGGAAGATACAGAAAATTCAGAATTCTCAATTAAAATCCTCTTTGAAAAATTCCGGAAAGCTAAAGATAATTAGGAACTGGTTTTGATTTCTGGTTTTCTGATTCACTTGGTTCATTGTCTATCAAAAATCTCTGAAAACTTCCAAAGTGTGCATTAGCTGTGTCTGAACTAGTTTTGGTTATACTGTTACTGTTCGATTGCTGCTGCTAGAGTGCTGATTGCTGCTCCTTTACTTCCTTCCCCTTTCAATATTCAGATACACATATCGAGTCTCATTGTTTGTGAAGTCAATTTGAAGAATGAAATGGAAGAAGAAAGTTTAAAGCTTAGCATGAATTGTTTTGGTGACTGTCATATACTTGTCTGACAGTGTTTTTCTTTGGGTAATCTATTGTGTTCTATTTGTTTAGTTGAATGCTGTATTGAATAGGTGAACTGCTATTGCATATGATTCAGGATTGTTGTGAAACTTAGAGAGTAACTTGTTTGGTTGAGTGAATAGCGTAGTATGAATTGTATTGGACTGTATGTCACCTGGACTGTTACAGCATATACAGTACTTGTTTTGATCAAATGATTAGTTTACTTAGTCTGATTTCATCTTAGTTTCACACTCCTTAGGCAAATACTATTAAGTGTTCTAGCGAAATATGGGTCAAATGATGTTTGTGCTCATTCAGAAAGTCTAATAGCTCAGAAGATGCATGTTGTTAATGTTTAATTGCAGAAAGTTCGTATATAAGTTTATGAATCCAAACTGTATTGGGTAGGTTAAAGAGTGTCTAATTGAAGTTTGAATTCCAACATTGTCTGTTGAAACTATTGAAAATCGGATGTAATCATGAGGGCTGATTATTCATGTAAATGTTGAGAGCATGTCAGCTTACAGGCCAATGCCTTTGTTTGTCTATGATTTCCTTCGTGGTACTCCTGGGAGTCGAACCCAGGTCTAGTGCTTTGGATATTTGACGCCCTGAAGTTTGGGCTAACAAATTGAGCCTGAATGAGAACAGGTATTGTTTGGCCTTTTGGGCCTGCTGTCTGAACTCAATATCCCCTTCAAACTACGGCTGCTGAATTTCATTTGGGCTGCCCAATGCATAAAAACCACAAACAGTCTCAGTAGTCATATAAATATGGTTCTAATAACCTTAGGTTCAAGAAATTCTTTTGATTAATAGAGGTGAGCCATACAAATAAAAACGATCACCCATGGCCCTCTTAATAGTTAAATACAAATTTAGAAGCAACTAATTCTTAAATGCCTTAAAATTTCGTAGTTTGCTTTTAGGCGTGATTAATAAACCATTGTGACTATGGGTACGGTTCTCGTGACATAGTAACAATGCCAATTTCGGGGGTGCCTTTCATGTAAACCGATTTTAACAACTTCGTATAATAGAAGCTTTTGAAATAATTCGAGGTGCGCCGTGCCGGATAAAATCTCAAAATGCATGGTCCTCATTTAATCAATATTAAAATCTTTAGAAATCGAGGCGTGCTATTTAGCTTATTTCCATGGCCCTCGAAAAGTTAAAAACGCGTAGTTAATTTAGGCGCGTTATTTTAATAATTCACTTTCCTAAAATCGGGTGCGCATTTATGCGACCCAAATCCAAATCTCGACGTTAAATAAAATGTGTTACGGATTACGGGTGCATTTATGCGACGTGGTTCATGAAATATTTTAAATGACGTTGCAATTTTTCCTAATAATTAAACAAACATGTATTAAAATCAGATAATAAGCCGATTATAATAGTTGAGCGACCGTTCTAGAACCACGGAATCCGAGGGTGCCTAACACCTTCCCTCGGGTTAACAGAATTCCTTACTCAGAATTTCTGGTTCGCAGACATCACAAGGAAAGTCGAAATTTTCCTTGATTTGGGATTAAAAAATAAACCGGTGACTTGGGTCACCAATCAAAATATTCCAAGTGGCGACTGTGAAAAAATTAAATAAATAACCTCATTTCGAATAATGTCACTTTAATTGGAAAAACTCCCTTATATACTCCTCGGGGGTGTACAAAAAGAGGTGTGACAATATGTAGTCAAAATCCCACTTATCAACTCCCCCAAACTTAAGTCTTTGCTTGTCTTCAAGCAAACAAAATAGTTCTCACCTTCACAAGTTAAGGGTTAGTTCAGCTAGTCAAAGGTGAACCATTCACACGTTAGTTGGGACCAACAATTACCCAGACTACTTATGTATATCAACAAGGAAACAAGCTAAACATTCATGCACATATAGTTCTAATGTGACACTTGAGCATCAAGAGTTGACTTTATTCATCAAGCAAGCTCGCTCTCTCATGTAGGTCATTGTGGATCCCAAACTCCTCCTCCTCTACTCTTCGTTTGCATATCTCGATTTATGAAAGGTTCACTCATCTTTCTCAAGAGAATGTTGCAAGTACAACTTCAAGTACAATAGGCTTGCCCCTCATGTTGCCACTAATGTAAGCTCACTCGGCTTAAAATCAAGTAGGGCTTCTTTCGAGATGTAATGAAGGCTTTTGGTTTAGGGTTGGATACACTGTGGTTGAGTGGGTTCACCTTTCCTTAAGCACTCCATTTTTTAATTCTCGGCTCACACTTTACCAATTCTTTGAGGCACTTTCTTTTCCTTGGGGAACTAGAAAGACTTGACATCATTCTTTCTTGATCATGACATTCATTTTCTCCTTCTTTGATTTCTCCATGTTTTGGATCATTACCTCTCTTTGAATCCTTCAACTCTTCCACTTATTCATTTTTTTTGCATTTTTCTTTTTGTTCTTTTCTTTTCCTACCCTTTCCTTCTCATCATTTCTTTTTCTCTTTTTGTGCCTTGGTACCTCTTTCAAGTTCCTCGTCTCTCCCCCAAACTTATGTTTTTAGCCAATTGTTTCACAAGAGTGTTAAGGAAAGCTCAGGTGCCAAGAGAGGGTCACGACAAAACGGGTAAAGGCTTGTAACAAGGTTATCAAATGAGAAAGGCTTGAGGCTCAAATGGCTTGACCAGGGATAAAAACATTGGTTGGCAATAAAAAATTCAAATGGGCCAAGGAAAGTCTACAATCACTTCTCATGCCAAGCAAAACTTAAGATTTCGCCTTGAAACACATTCGAGGCAAGTTCTAGACCTTTCGCACGGGTACTTGGACTAGAAACAAAGCATCTCACCCTTCATGAAACTCGATTGTTAAAGAGGATAGAGTCGAGGGCCCACAACGACCACATTCAAGATTGAAAATCACTATAGTTCTATTAAACCACTCGATGATTACCTAAGTCAACACAAGAGTCACAAAGTCACTAGCTAGAGCTATTTCTTTCAAAAAACTTGTTTCTAACCATAAGCAGGTAGTTAAGTGTGTTGGTACCAAATGAAGCACTATTGACTCTTAGAGCATGACTCAATTAGGTCTTTTTATTCATTACTACTACTATTATTACCTAAACACAAGACGGACTCATTCCTTTAAGAAGGTTGTCACGCCATCCATCGTTGGAAAAAGTCACCCGATTGACACATTAAGAAAACCAAAGGCTTATTATCTATTAAAACCTAAAAAGAAGCTACTAAGACAAACAAAGAAGCCACTAACTCAAAAAGAAGCTGCTAAATTAAACACTAACTAATAGGAAAACAAACATAAAGAAGCTACAAAGAAAAAACTATCGAAAGCATAACGAATATACATAATGAGGGAGAGGAGAAGATATATACATAATGAGAGAAGAAGAAGAAAATAGTATCAAGTTATTACAAGCCAAATGTCTCATAATCAACAAATAAGATCAAATAAACTCCACCCCTTGAACAAAAATAAGTATTGTCCCAAATGCTTAACAAAATAAGATTAAAGGAAGGGTAAGAGTGAAGAAAAACTCCATATGGCTCCTTGGACATATCTGTGTCCACAGCAACGTCACCGCCCTCAGTCTCATCCAATTGGATCTCATGATCCTCAACTCTGGGAGTGGCTGGGTTGGTGAACATCTGAACGCACTGCCTCGGCAATGTCAACTGAAAGTCTAGCTCCTCAGACTGGCCAGCTGGTGCCACCGGTGCTGTTGGTGCTGTAGGATCTGGGCCTGGATGTTGTGGGTCAATCAGCATGTCAAATGGAATATCTCCAGCTGCAGCAAGCTTGGTAACCTGTCTCCGGAGCTTATCCACTAACTTCTTGGAGGCCTGGGACTTTCTCATCTTTTTTACTTCATTGCCTAGCTCTTCGATCACTAACATGTGTTGTACCAAAGTAACCATGATTGTGTTCTGATTCTCTAAGAGCTGCTTCAATGTCTCTTCCACTAATGGGGGCATCTGAGGTACCCGAATAGAAGACTGTGCTGCAACAGTACTAGATAAGTCAGATAGCTTTGCAGTGGATGTCTGCATCCAATTGTTGAGGCTCGCCAATTTCTGGGAAACTCGCAGCGCCAAAAGGTAGAGCAGTAGACATGGGCACAAGCTTCAAAGCCGAGGTGAAACCTGTGACAAAAACTGCTGAGGAACCAAGGATAGTGGTGCGAATTGGTTGACTTCGAAATCTAAATCTTTGACTTTTTATTCTCTCACATATGGTGAGGACACGCACTGCTTGATCCGACAATCAGGAACCCGCGCACCCTGCTAGAGCCACGAGACGTCAGGGCTGGGGCGGAGGCCGATGAGGGGAACGTGGTGCAGCTAGAGCACATGCTCGAGCTACAATTGAGGAGCCACCAGTAGCCATAGTTACGGGACAGGCACCCGAGGAGCCCGTTGTCATCACTGCACTTTTGAAGACCTAGCATAGGTTTTAAGCATGTTCGGTACTCTAGCCCAAGCGGGTTTGATTCCACTTGCACCAACCACATCTCAGGCTGGGAGAGAAGCTCAGGCTCCCTCAGCCCGTACCCTAGAGCATCGGGTCCATGTCGATCAGGTCCTAGAGGTTTTGTCACCACAGCCAGTTATTTCGGTTTAGCTCGAGGTTAGGATAATTGAGAAGGATCGACTTAGACTTGAGAGGTTCTAGAAATATCATCCTCCTACTTAATTTGGCCTAGCTTCATAGGATATGCAAGTTTTTCTAGAGAAGTTCCATCGTATTCTCTGCACCATAGGTATCGTGAAGACGAGCGGAGTTGCTTTTACTACATTCTTGTTGTTAGGAGCATCGTATTAGTGGTGGCGGGCATACGAGGAGGGTAGTGCAGCCGATGCAGCTTCACTCATATGGACTCAGTTTTGGAGATGTTACTGAGAGAGTTTGTTCCTCATACCCTTCGGGATGCATGGCGCACAGAGTTTGAGCAGTTGCGCCAGGGTACTATGACTATGTCAGAGTATGCTATCAGATTCAACTATTTGTCCAGACATGCACCTACCTTGGTGTCTACAATCAGAGAGCGAGTCCGCTGATTCATCAAGGGGCTCAACTATAGTATTAGATTGAGCATGGACAGAGAGCTAAAGACATATATTCTGTACCAGCAAGTGGTAGTGATATCGCGCAGGTTGGAGGGTGTGCGAGGCCGTGAGAGAAAGGACAAGGAGGCTAAGAGGCCTCGAGATTCTAACAGATATAGTAGTGCCCACGCCCAAGTTACAGCCCATCATGGTAGAGGCTATGTAAGTCGCCCAGTCTATTCAACACATCTAGCTTCTAGTGGTACTTTTGCTATTCCGAGGTCTAAGGTTGCACATTTTGCTCAGCCAATATCTAGTGCACCTCCTGCACGAGGTGCGTTCAGCGACCAGTCCAGTCGACCAGGCCAGGGTCAGTTTCACCAGCCACGCCCACCGAGAGCTTGGTTGAGTATGACGACACTAGACATATGGTGAGGGATTGACACTGACTTAGGAGGGGTGCACCTCCAGAGACTACTCAGGCTTCACGGATTCAGCCAGGTCCATAGACTTCACAGGCTATGGTTGTTTCCCCAGTTTCCGCTCCACCTGCACAGCCAGCTAGGGGTGGGGTCGGGCAGGTAGGGGTCGCCCTAGGGGGGAGGCCAGGCTAGATTCTATGCCTTTTCGGGCAGGACAGAGGCGGTTGCGTATATGTATAGTTCCAGTTTGTCATAGAGATGCATCGGTCTTATTTGATCTGGGATCCACTTTTTCATATGTGTCATCTTACTTTGCTCCGTATTTGGATATATCTCGTAATTCTTTGAGTTCTCCCGTTTATGGGTCCACGCTTGTGGGAGATTCTATTATTGTGGACCATGTGTATCGGTCGTGTTTAGTTGTTATTGGTGGTTTTGAGACCAGTGTTGATCTATTGCTACTCAATATGGTGGACTTTGATGTGATCTTGGCCATGGACTGGTTGTCTCCTTATCATGCTATTTTGGACTGTCACACCAAGACTGTGACACTGGCTATGACTGCTTTGTCACGTTTATAGTGGAGGGGTACTTTGGATTATGTTCCCAGCAGGGTTGTGTCCTTTCTAAAGGCTCAGTGGATGGTTGAGAAGGGGTGTGATGCATATCTAGCCTTTGTGAGGGAAGTTAGTGCTGATACTCCTATCGTTGAATCAGTTTCGGTAGTGAGAGACTTCTCAGATGTATTTCCAGCAGATCTTCCTAGCATGTTGCTCGATAGAGATATTAATTTTGGTATTGACTTGTTATCGGGCACTTAGCCTATTTCTATTCCACCATATCGTATAGCCCCAGCAGAGTTGAAAGAGTTGAAAGAGCAGTTGCAAGTGTTTCTTGATAGGGTTTCATTCAGCCTAGTGTGTCATCGTGGTGTGTTTCGGTTCTGTTTGTGAAGAAGAAGGATGGTTCTATGCACATGTGTATTGATTATCGGCAATTGAACAGGGTTACAATGAAGAATAGGTACC
The DNA here is from genome assembly GCA_002018475.1 of Nicotiana obtusifolia. Classification (NCBI taxonomy): domain Eukaryota; kingdom Viridiplantae; phylum Streptophyta; class Magnoliopsida; order Solanales; family Solanaceae; genus Nicotiana; species Nicotiana obtusifolia. Next base: position 42,324 of record MCJB01034439.1, on the reverse strand, counting down.
CATTACCGTGCATTGATGACTTATTTGATCAGCTACAGGGTGCTAAAGTGTACTCGAAGATTGATTTAAGGTCAGGGTATCATCAGTTGAAGATTCGGGATCCATATATTTTGAAGAGTGCCTTCAGGACTCGGTATGGTCACTATGAGTTTTTAGTGATGTCATTTGGGATGACCAACACCCCAACAACATTTATGCACCTAATGAATAGTGTATTCCAGCCATATCTTGATTCATTCGTCATTGTGTTTATTGATGACATCTTGGTGTACTCCCGTAGTTGGGAGGATCATGAGCAGCATCAGGGGATCGTGGTCTAGACCTTGAGAGAGAAAAAGTTATATGCAAAATTCTCAAAGTGTGAATTCTAGCTTGATTAGGTGGTTTTTTGGGTCATGTATTGTCGAGTGAGGGGATCAAGGTAGACCCGAAGAAGATTGAAACAGTTTAGAGTTGGCCCAAACCATATTCAGCTGTTGAGATTTCGAGTTTTCTTGGTTTGGCCGGATATTACCGTAATTTTGTAGAGGTTTTCTCATCCATTGTTACACCTATGACTAGGTTGACCCAGAAGGGTGCTCCGTTCAAATGGTCCGAGGAGTGTGAGGCGAGTTTTCAAAAGCTCAAGACTGCTTTGACTATAGCATCGGTGTTAGTGTTGCCTACGAGTTCGCGGTCTTACATTGTATATTGTGATGTTCCATGTGTTGGGCTCGGTATGGTGTTGATGCAAGACGGTAGGGTGATTTCCTACGCATCTCGAAAACTGAAGATTCATGAGAAAAATTATCCGGTGCATGACGTGGAATTGGTAGTTATTGTTCATGCATTGAAGATAGGCATTATTTGTACGTAGTCCCATGCGATGTCTATACCAACAACCGAAGTCTCCAGCATCTGTTGAAATAGAAAGATCTAAACTTGCGGCAGCGAAGATGGATAGAATTGCTTAAAGTCTATGATATCACTATTCTATATCATCGCTGGAAGGTTAATGTGGCAGCCGATGCCTTGAGTCGAAAGGCAGAGAGTATGGGTAGTTTGGCATGTTTACCGGTGGGGGAGACACCACTAGCCATGTATATTCAGGCCTTGGCCAACTAGTTTGTTAGATTGGATGTTTCGGAGCCCAGTCGAGTTCCTACTTGCGTGGTTTCTCGATCTTCCTTATATGATAGCATCAGAGAGCATCAGTATGATGACCCCCATTTTCTTGTCATTACGGACGTGGCACAGCATGGCGATGCCAAGGAGGTTTCTATTGGAGATGATGGGGTGTTGAGGATCCAAGGCCGGTTATGTATGCCCAATGTGGATGGGTTGCATGAGTTGATTCTTGAAGAGGCTCACAGTTCGCGGTACTCCATTCATTCGGGTGACGCTAAGATGTATCGCAATTTGAGATGCCACTATTAGTGGAGGAGAATGAAGAAAGAGATAGTGGAGTATGTAGGTCGGTGCCTAAATTATCAGTAGGTGAAGTATGAGCACTAGAGGCCAGGCGGGCTGCTTCAGAGACTTGAGATTTCCTAGTGGAAGTGGGAGCGTGTTACCATGGACTTCGTTGCTGGGCTACCATAGACTCAGAAGAAATTTGACGTTGTATGGGTGATTATGGACAGGTTGACCAAGTCATCTCATTTCATTCCGGTAGTGGCTACCTATTACTCAGAGCAGCTGGCTCGGATCCATATCCGCGAGACTGTCCGACTTTATGGTGTGCTAGTATCCATCATCTCTGATCAGGGCACACAATTTACATCGCATTTCTAGAGAGTTGTGCAACATGAGTTAAGCAGAAAGGTTGAGTACAACATTTCACCCCTAGAAGGATGGGCAGTTCGAGCGCACAATTCACATATTAAAGGATATGCTTTATGCCTCTATTATGGATTTCAGGGTTTTTTTGGAAGTTTTAGCCGCTTGCAGAGTTCGCCTACAACAACAGCTACCAATCGAGTATTCAGATGGCTCCTTATGAGGCCCTATATAGGAGACGGTGTCGTTTTCCAGTTGGTTGGTCTGAGCCGGGAGAGGCTAGATTGTTGGACACAAATTTTCTTTGAGGTGCCTTGAAGAAAGTCAAGTTGATTCAGGATCGACTTCGCACAGCCCATTCTAGACATAAGAGTTATATCGATCGGAGAGTATGTGATGTTGCATTCATGGTTGGAGAGAGGATTTTGCTCCGAGTTTTACACATGAAGGGTGTGATGAGATCCGAGACGAAGGGCAAGTTGAGCCCTAGGTATATCAGTCCTTTCGAGATCCTTGTTGGGGGGAGGTGGTCTACAAGCTTGCATTGCCACCAAGCTTATCTGCAGTATATTCGGTGTTCCATGTTTCTATGCTCCGGAAGTATTATGGTGATCCGCAAGTTTTAGACTTCAGCTTGGTCCAATAGGACCAGGATTTGACTTATATTGAGGAGTTAGTGGCTATCTTGGACAGACAGGTCCGGAAGTTTGAGATCAAAGAACATTGCCTCGGTGAAGGTTCAATAGAGGGGACATCCGATCGAGGAGGCGACCTGGAAGATCGAGCACGACATGCGGAGTCATTATCCTCACCTTTTCATCACTTCAGGTATGTCCTTATGCACGTTCAAGGATGAACGTTTTTTTAAGAAGGGTAAAATGTAATGACTTGACCGGTTATTTTGTGTATTTGTGCCCCGTTTCCCCTTTTGATACTTCACACATGTGTAATTTAGGTTTTACAACTTGCGGGGTTGATTGGTTTCGCTCTAGAAAGATTTCAGGTTAAGCCTAAGTTGTTTATGTTGACCAATGATTGACTTTTGTGAAGACGACCTCGGAACAGTGTTTTGATAGCTCCGATAACTTCGTATCGTGATTTTGAACTTCGGCGTATTCCCGAAATCGAATTTGAAAGTTCGTAGGTTGATTTTTGTTGTTTTGCCGAGTATTGACAATTTGAGGTTTAGAAGTCTAACCGTAGGTTGACTTTTGGCTAACGGGTTCCTAATTTGGTTTTGGAACTTGGAATATGTCTGTTCTTCTATTTAGAACTTGTCTGCAAAATTTGGTATCATTTAGATTTGATTTGATAGGATTTGGACACTTAGTTGAAATTCTAGAAGTTCTTGAAATTTACTTGGAAATTCGTTCGTTTTGGTATCCAATTTGTAGTCTAGATATTATTTTTGAGTATTGCTCGTGCGAGCGAGTTTGTATGATGCTTTTAGACTTGTGTGGATGTTTGGTTTGGAGCCCCAAGGCTCGGATAAGTTTCATACATGTTACGAAATAGTTTGGACTAAAAAATGGAATTGCTGGTGCGCTGATGCTCGGTTATCGCAAGTGCGAGCACCAGCCTCGAAATTACGAAGGGGAAAGAGAGTGGTCAGATGTCGCAAATGCGACTTCGCCTTCAGATTTGTAAAGTTAGCAGGCTTGGGGGCTGGTTCGCAATTGCGAGCATTTGGTCGCATTTGCGATAACAGCCGGCTTCGTAATTGCGAAGCCTTTGTCGCAACTGCGACTTTTGTTGAGGCTGTCAGGTTTGAAAATGAGATCCCTGATTCGCAATTGCGAGGGTTAGCAAACACGAACCTTGTGTCGCAAATGCGGCTTCTGCAGATGGTCGTAAGGGCTGGGAAGTCGGGATTTCATCTCATTTCTCACATTTTAGAACCCTAGACTTGGTAGGAGGCGATTTGAAGAGGGGATTTTCTCCTACAAATATTGGGTAAGTGATTCTAATCAATTTCTAACTTTATTTGATTAATATATCTTAGATTAAGCATCAAATTCCTGTGAATCAAAGTGAAAAATTGTGAAATTTTGTCTAAGTTTTAGAATTTTGAGAGTCGATTGGGACTCAAATTTGAAAACTAATCACTTATATGGACTTGCAGGGTTATGGATAGTCGGAATCAACCCTTGGACCCGGGTTTTGACCAGAGAGGCCCGAGGTTGACTTTTATTGACTTTTTTAAAATTTTGTAAAGATCAAAGCTTTTAACTATTGTAATTGTTTTCCCTTACATTGTTTGATGATATTAAGTTAATTTTTGTTAGATTTGAGCCGTGAAAAGGCGAGTTTTAACGAGAAATCTATTTCCGAGGCTCGAATTGGCCTAGCTGAGGTAAGTATCTTGCCTAACTTTGTGTGGGGGAAACTACCCCTTAGGTTTGGCTTTGGTTTTGCTATTTGTATTATGTGAAAGCCGTGTATGCAAGGTGACGAGTGGGTACACGGTTTATATGTGGTATTTGATCGATTTAGGTTATTTAAACTCTTTCCATGCCTTTAATCGCATTATCACAACATGTTATATATCTCATTATTAATCAACTCTTACTTGTTAATCTACCCTTACATGCTTTATTTGACATATTTAACACTTGTTTTACCTCTTACTTGTCGTTTTGCCCTTATATGCTTAGTTGAAGTTATTACCTTCCTTATTGCCTTGTTACATCTGTAGTTGTTGAATTACTCATACTTGAAATTGTTATTTCGTGAAGTATGTTCTTGTTAAGTTAATGGTGGTTAAGTTATGAAAGCCGGTATAAAGTTGAGGTAAGGTTTTTAATAGTTGAGATACCTTTCTTGTTGAACAATTTACATTCATTTTGTTATTGTCGAGATTCTTGTGCACATTGTGGTTGAGCCATGGGCTATTTGTTATGAAAAAATTGATAATGTGGATTCTTTTGGCAAGTTGTGGCATTTGAGCACTTAAGGTGCGATCATGATTATGTTGTGATATTGATACATATGCAGTGGTATAAGGCTAGAGGTTGATACGTATCCTGTGAGATAAGGTGAGCTTGATACGCGTGTTGCTAGTAGGAAAACTACTTGAAGCGACGCGGTGTGATAAGGTGGGCTAAAATACGGGTAGCTATTTCGAAAAAAATAATTTTCAAAACTAAATATAAGGCTCCCGCAGTGATATAAGGAAAGATTGTCATTGATATTATGAAAAGTGAATACGAGGCAGTACCTCAGTTGTGATTCTTGTTGTGCATTTCATATTGAAATGAGTTATTGGTTGAACAATTCTTGTTGCCTTATTTCATCCTTGTCTTATCAGTTTTATCCATATTTGACTATTGTAGTTCTAGTTATTTGCCTACTTCTTGTTATCTTTATGCTTACAATACTGTCATTAGTCTACGTTATTAACCTTATTTGTTATCATCCCTTCCTTTGTTTTCATTACTTCTCGTTATTATATTTTGTTCTGTTTATCTTGTCCTAGTAGGTGCCTTGACCTGACCTCGTCACTACTCTATTGAGGTTAGGCTTGATACTTATCGGGTACCATTGTAGTGTACTCATACTACGCTTCTGCACAACTTTTTGTATAGATCCAGGTACATCCGCCCTTGCTGGACGTTAGTTCTTGATTTGTAGATATTTTCCCGAGACTTCAAGGTATACCTGCTCGGTGTCCATAGGCCTTAGAGTCATTTTCTGTTATCTTTTCAGTATTGTTATTTTTTTTTATTAGACAGTGTTTTAGTAGGTATTTTGGAACATTCTGTAGAGCTTATGACTCAATCTCACCAGATTTTGGAAGCATTGTAGCTGTGATTCAGTTTTTGAGATATTTATGAGACTTATTAGTTTATATCCTGTTTCTAGCCTTTAATTTTGTCGTATTCTCTCGTTTATTATGCTTACCTAGTCTTAGAGAATAGGTGCCATCACGACATCCTAAGGAGGGAAATTGGTATCATGCTTTTTGGCATCATCATCTAGTACCTTGTGTAATCCCTGTTCGATGAGTAGATCCCTCATCCTTCTTTGCCATGTTGAGAAATTGCTATCTCTGTCGAATTTTGTTACCTCGTGCTTTACTCCAGATAATTTTTTTGGTGAGTATAGTACTATCGACCGTGAATAATATTTCTGTGTATGTGTAGAACTTGTGCTCTGATACTAGTTTTTGGGAATAAATTCCCCACAGTAAATAATATTCATGGTAATAAAGCAGAATAATTGCGTGGCACCGAGATACGGTAATAAAAAAGAATAAAAGAAAGATAATGACACCAATATTTTTACATGAAAAACCCATCTAAGTAAGGGAAAAAATCACAAACCCGAGAGAAGCAACTAATATCACTATAGCAAGAAATTTTATACTTTGTAGGCCCAAGTAAAATACTACAAAGGCCACTACAACACTCAAAAGAAATAACCCTCTTTTGATATTCCCACATCGCTACAATATCACTCACACTCTCTATTTTCCTCACAGACTATTTCTTACACTCTATTTGTAATGCCTCACTCTTCTTTCTCTCTTTTTGATAGTGTATTTAAATAAGTGAGAGAACTTCTCCTTTTATAGGAGAAAGTACTTGGCTCCAAGTTGCAAAAGAAAAAATAGAAAACCTTGGAAAATATTCTCCACCTTTCATTTCATTCTTTGGCTCCAAGAAAGGTTATCAGCCAAGCCTTTATTTTATAGGCACATGCCTATAATCTTCATCTTCAATTTTTTTCTTTTTCTTATCAAATAGGCATGGACCCTACATTTTGTTCTCTAGATCTCCATAAAGACTAATTTTCACATAGGATTAGGATTTAAATCAACTATACCAGATGGAATATTTTCATATCATATAGCTTGTTCTCCAACTTGAGTGTGGCTGTAAAATCTTAGGAACAATACTATCTAGTCACTAGTGACCTATATTATGAAAGTGGATTCAAGAAAATACTACAAAGTTCCAGTTGAAATTTGAGCCTATAACTTAAAATAAATTTGTATAGCTTTTGTCACGTCAACAAAATCTTCCCTTATATTATTAAGGGGATTCAAAAGTTAAATATAACCAAAAAGATTCGCTTTAGTTAGTCTATTCATGTCACGACCCAATTCCCATCGAAGCCGCAACAACGCGTAACACTACTTGCCAGGCAAGCCAACAGTCACACAATAACTAAGAATTTGAATGAACATGGTTTACTAAACTTTACAGCAGAAATATCATAATTTTCTAATAAAAATAATAACAAAACTGCTACAACCATCCCCAATATCTGGTGTCAACGAGCACATGAGCACTACTGAGTATCAAAATATAAACCAAATCCTTAGTACAACTGTCTGGACAATAGAACAGTAATAAGGAAAAATAAAAAGGAAAGAGAGTCATGGTCTGCGGACGTCATAGCAGCTACCTCGAAGTCTCAAAATGTTGGTACCAACACGGCTCTAAATATCACCACGTCCAGATGTACCTGGATCTGCACACGAAGTGCAGAGTGTAGTATGAGTACAACCGACCCCATGTACACATTAAGTAACACAACTGACATTGGGTTGAAAGCATTGACGAGCTCAGAAGAGGACAATCAGAAGCTAACATTAAGAATAACACAGATATAATGAGGACAATACAATAAGTAACTCAAAGGAATTGTCATAATCAGCTCGTTCATTTTACAGGAAATTAGACATGCTTTTAAATATAAAAATTAAAGCCCAACACTGCTAAGAACATTTTAGTTATAGCTAGTATGAGGAATGATACATCTTTATTCCTACATATAAAGTATGCCTGTCAAATGAATGATTTCACAGTGATATCCCAGATGCTCTCGCTCTCAACATAATCAAGATGTCTATCTCAAATGCCACCTCATCACACACACAATCACTTAGCACTGTACGGGTGACTGTCATCAATGCCACTCACCAAAGCATGTGTATATATAACACTCTGCATGCGCTCACTACTGGTATGTCAGACTCCGGAGGGACAGATCTTGTCCAAGCGCTAATCAAAAGCCAATAAGGCTTGCTGCGTCGTGCAGCCCGATCCACATTATAATAATAAGAAAGCCAATATGTCTTGTTGCGGCGTGCAGCCCGATCCACGATAACACTCTCAACACGGCTCTATGGCCCACCTCACTCATCAACCACTCAAGTTTCAAGGGCTCACAATCTCATATCACTCAGTCCACCAGTACTAGATATGGAAAAATAATGATAACATGCGATGTAACAATTAAAGATGGACAAAAATTGAGATATGATATGCAAATGAAGAATCGTGACTGAGTGTATAATTACAGTTAAATCAAATAACCCAAAATAACGAAAATAACCTCATTAGGTCTAAATCAATAACCAAATAGCCTAAATATGATTTCTGACATGAACCATAGATCCATTAATCTAGCAAGTAGAAACAATACAGAATAAAAATAAGACATGATAGCAACAAAGTACACGGCTACACGGCAATCAGCTAGCATGTGCGTCACCCCAACACATCACAAACAACATGGTTCTCAAGGATAATTACCCTCAATTCTAAGTTTAGAAATATTACTTACCTCAAAACGCGTAACTCAATACTCCAACAAGCCCTTGCCTCGCGAATCGGCCTCCAAACGACTCGAATCTAGTCACAAACAACTCAATACCATCAATAATAGCCATATGAAATAATAAACCTAAAGTCTTAAATCAAAATCAGAAAGTCAACCGAAAACGTCAATCCTAGGATCGCACCCCGGAACCCCGACAAAATTCACAAATTCCAAAAACCCATTCAATTACTAGTCCAACCATACTAATTTCATCAAATTACATCCACAAATCGACCTCCAAATCACCAAATCTCACTCTCCAACCACTTGGTATATAGTCCCCAAATTTCACTTCAAATTCGCATAAACAAGGTGTAATAATCAATGGGTAATCAACATCTAACATCAAAAGTGATTAAACTTTCCTTACCTCTTCAATTTTAGCAAAAACCCTCTCAACAATTGCCTTTAGCCGAGCTCCACAAGTTCAAAATGAGAAAAATAACCAAAACCCTCGTTTTAACCTTCTGCCTAGTGATTTTGCACTTGTGGCTAAGTTGGTCGCACCTACGACGCCGCTTCTGCGGTAAGAAGGCGCTTCTACGGAAGTCACGTAAGTTCCATCTATGCTCACCTGCAGTCCATCTCTACACCTGCAGGACCACTTCTGCGACCATACCTCCGCATCTGCGGACAACCATGCTCTCATCCAAGTTCCACTTCTACGCTCACTTGCCTGCATCTGCGGGCTCGGAGATGCGGAATGCCCTTCGTACTTGTGCTCTCTCCCAGCACTAGCCAACTCTGCATCTACGCACAAGTGGCCGCTTCTGCGGTCTAGCACCTGCGGTCGAATCCACGCAGGTGCGATTGCACCAGACCTGAAACCATTAGCCATTCCTCAAGTCCAAACATGAATCCAATTTCAATCTGAATTTACCCGAGGCCCCTGGGACCATATCCAAATATACAAACAAGTCCTAAAACAAATTACGCACTTACTCGAAGCCTTAACTCACATCAAAATCACGAATTGCACCCCAATTCAAGCCTAATGAAACTAATAAACTTCCAACTTCTAAAACTAATGCTGAACTATATCAAATCAACTCCGAGTGACCTCAAATTTTGCATACTAGTATCAAATTAGATAGTGGACCTATTCCAACTTCTGCAACTAAAATTCGATCCCAATATCAACAAAGTCAACTCTCGGTCAAACCTCTCAACCTTCCAAACCTTTAACTTTCCAACTTTCACCAAAAAGCCTCAAATCAACGTACGGACCTCCAATCAATATCTGAACATATGTCTAAGTCAAAAATTACTATTATTGGAACCATCAAAATTCCATTGGGGATTCATCAACACAAAATTCAAACTTCGGTCAACTCTTTCAACTTAAGCCTTCAACCTTGGGACTAAGTTTCCCAATTCACTTTGAAACATTACCGAAACCAATAAAACTACCCCGGCAAGCCATAAAACCACAAATGAACATAGAAGAAACAATAAATAGGGGAACGGGGCTACAATACACAAAATGACCGCCCGAGTCGTCATATCCCCCCCCCCCAAAGAAACTTTCATCCTCAAACCGGTCTAGAATCATACCTAGAGTCCAAAATAGGTGTGGATATCTGCTCCGCATCTCCTACTCGGTCTCCCATGTAGCCACCTCGACTGGCCGACCCCTCCATCGCACCTTTACTGGCGCTATATTCTTTTACCTCAACTTCCGAACCTGCCAGCCCAAAATTGCCACTGGCTCTACATCATAATTCAAACCCCTGTCTAACTGAAAAGTCCAAAATATGTGAAGGATTACCGTAATACTTTCAGAGCATAGAAACATAAAACACTTGGTGAACACCTGATAGACTAGGTGGTAATGTAAGTTTGTAGGGCACCTCCCCAGTCCTCTCAAGCACCTCAAAGGGACCAATATACAGTGGGCTCAACTTGCCCTTCTTCCCAAACCTCATCACACCAATCATGGGCGAAACTCTAAGCAACACCTTCTCACCCACCATATATGCAACATCACTAACCTTCTTATAAACGTAACTCTTCTGTCTGGACTGTGCTGTATGAAGCCGCTCCTGGAACAGCTTTACCTTCTCTAAGTCATCATGGACCAAATCAGTTCCCAACAAACCAGCCTCCCTAGGCTCAAACCAACTAATTGGAGAACAACATCTCCTCCCATATAAGGCCTCATAAGGAGCCATCTGGATACTTGACTAAAAGTTGTTGTAGGCAAACACTGCTAACAGAAGAAATCGATCCTATGAACCTCTGAAATCCATAACATATCCATGTAACATATCCTCCAAGATCTGAATAGTGCGCTCAGACTGTCCGTCCATCTGAGGATGAAATGTTGTACTCAGCTCAACCGTGTGCCCAACTCTCACTGCACTGCTCTACAAAACTGCGATGTGCACTCCATGCCTCGGTTAAAAAAATGGAAATGGGTGTGTCATGCAAGCGGATAATCTCACGGGTGTAAATCTGAGCCAAACGCTCTAAAGAATAGGAAGTCACCACCGGCATGAAGCGTGCGGACTTAGTCAACCGGTCCATAATAACCCAAACTGCATCATATTTCTTCAAGGTCTATGGCAAGCCTAACACTAAATTCATAGTGATGCGCTTCCACTTCCACTATGTTATCTCCAATCTCTGAGTCAACCCTCCCGGTTTCTTATGCTCATACTTCAACTATAGACAATTCAAACACCTACAGACATAAGCAACAATATATTTCTTCATTCTCTGCCACCGATAGTGCTATTTCAAGTCATGGTACATCTTCGTGACACATGGGTGAATGGAATAGCGCGAGTTGTAAGCCTCCTCAAGGATAAAATATCTCCACCCATCAATATTTGGAACACAAATACGGCCTTTAAGCTACATAACACCATCATCACCAATCACAACCTCCTAAGCACCACCCCGTTGAACTGTTTCTTTCAACACCAACAAGTGAGGATCACCAAACTAGTGAACCTTGATATGCTCCAACAATGATGACTGAGCAACAACGCAAGCAAGAACCCAGGTAGGCTCCGACACATCCAATCTCACAGACTAATTGGCCAAAGCCTGAACATCCATGACTAGTGGCCTCTCTGCTACCGGTAAATTTGTCAAACTGCCCAAAATCTCAGCCTTTCTACTTAATGCATCGACCACTAAATTGGACCTCCCCAGATGATATAATATAGTGATATCATAGTCTTTCAGTAACTCTAACCATCTCTGATGTCGCAAATTAAAGTCCTTCTACTTGAACAGGTGCTAGAGACTCTAATGGTTGGTATATACCTCGCATGGAATGCCATATAGATAATGCCTCAAAATCTTTAGTGCGTGGATAATGACTGCCAACTCTAAGTCATACACAAAGTAATTCTTTTCATGAACCTTCAACTGCCGAGATGCATAGGCAATTACCCTACCGTCCTACATCAACACCGCACCAAAACAAATACACGATGCATCATAATACACGATGCAAGACCCCGAACCTGTAGGCAACACTAACACTGGGGTTGTAGTCAATGCAATCTTGAGCTTCTGAAGCTAGCCTCACACTCCTCTGACCATCTGAAAGGAGCACCCTTCTAGGTCAATCTAGTCAAAGGTGCAGCGATGGATGAAACCCTTTCACAAAATGGCGATAATAACCTTCCAAACACAAAAAGCTCCGAGTCTCTGTAGCTGAAGGCGGTCTGGGACAACTCTGAACTACCTCAATTTTATTCGGATCCACCTTGATCCCCTCACTAGACACCACGTGACCCAACAATGCCATTGAATCAAGTCAAAACTCATACTTAGAGAACCCAACATATAGCTTCTTCTCCCTCAAAGTTTGGAGTACGATCCTCAGATGCTGCTCATGATCCTCCTGGCCGCGTGAGTACACCAATATATCATCAATGAATACTATGATGAAAGAATCAAGATATGGCTGGAACACACTGTTCATCAAGTGCATAAAGCTTGTTGGGGCATTGGTCAGCCCAAAAGACATCACTAGAAACTCGTAGTGACCACAGCGGGTCCTAAAAGCCGTCTTCAGAATATATGAATCCCGAATCTTAAACTGATGATAACTAGAGCTCAAATCAATCTTCAAGAATACTTTGGCACCCTGAAGCTGATCAAATAAGCCATCAATGTGTGGTAGTGGGTACCTATTCTTAATAGAAACCTTATTCAACTGCAAGTAATCAGTACACATCCTCATAGTACCATCCTACTTCTTCACAAATAGAACCGGTGCACCCCAAGGTGACACACTAGGCTTGATGAAGCCCTTATCAAGTAATTCCTACAATTGTTTCCTGATGAAGCCTTATCAAGTAATTACTGCAGTTGTTCCTTCAACTCCTTCAACTTAATAAGTGCCATGTGATACGGTGAAATAGAGATGGGATGAGTGCACAGTACCAAGTCAATACCAAAATCAATGTCCTTGTCGTATGGCATGCCTGGTAGGTAGGTCTGCTGGAAATGCATCTAGGAAGTCTCTCATTACTTGAACTGACTCAACAGTAGGAGTATCAGCATTAACATCCGTCACGAAGGCCAAATATACCAAACATCCCTTCTCAACCATCCGTCGAGCCTTCAAATTTGAAATCACTCTACTAGGAACATAGTCTAGGGAGCCTCTTCACTCCAACCTAGGTACCCCCAGCATTGCCAACATCACAGTCTTAGCGTGACAATCCAGAATACCGTGACATGGCGAAAACTTATCCATGCCAAATATCACGTCAACATCAACCATGATGAGTAGTAAAAGATCAACTCTCGTCTAACAACCCCAATAGTCACCACACACTACCAGTACACACTGTCCACAACAATAGAACCACCCACTGGCGTAGATACATGAAAAGGCATAACTAAAGAATCACGGGGTATATCCAAATAACGAGCAAAGTATGATGACACATATGAATAAGTGGAACCAGGGTCAAATAATACCGAAGCATCGCTGTGGCATTCTAGAATAATACATGTGATCGTAGTATCGGAAGCAACTACCTCTAGCCTGACGGGAAAAGCATAGCGTCGAGCCTGACAACCACCTGATCAACCTCCCCCTCTAGGGCGACCTCGAACTGCCTGAGTCCCACCCCGAGCTGGCTGAGCGGGTGGTGTAGTAACTAGTGCATAAGTCGCACCCTGGCCTCTCTACTGCATAGGACCTCGATCTAAGGATGATTGTGGGTCCTGAACAGGACCCCGAGAACTAGAATAGCCACTGGAAGAACCCGGTGCTTACGCACCCTAAACTGATAGAACATTGAATGAACTGTGAGCTGGGAGTGCACCGTAAGATGACTGAACTGGACGAGTACTGTATGAAGCTTGCTAGCTAATGCACCACGATGAATCGGATGAGCCATCTGAGCGGGCCTGAAAGGACGACCTCTATTGTGCTGTGACTGACCTCCAAATGAGGTACCACTAAAACCACCCAAAACACAGTGCCTCTTGCCCTCCCGCTCCTCGCTCTTAAGCCTGCAAACCTGCTCCAAGCGCCTAGCAATCTCGACCACCTGGTCAAACCTAACATCTATCTCGCCCTCTCGAGCTAAACTGAAGTGTAGGCCATTGTTGAGGCCATCAATGAACCCTCTTATCCTCTCTCTCTCTCTCTCTCTCTCTCTCTCTCTCTCTCTCTCTCTCTCTCTCTCCAACCATACTGCATGACGATCCAAATCTGTGAATCTCATCTCATACAGAATCAATGTCATACCCTCCATGTGTAGCTGCTCAAACTACCTACGCAACCTCTCTCTATGAGTCTGGGGAATAAACTTCTCTAAGAAGAGAACTGAGAACCCATGCCATGTTAGTGGTACTGCACCGGCTGGCCTACTCGACTCATAAGCCTGATACCATTTGTAGGTTACCCCTATAAGCTAAAATGTATGTAAATGCAACCCCACTGGTGTCCAAATGACCTATTGTGCGAAGAATCCGCCGACACCTATCTAGAAAATTCTGGGCATCCTCTGACTCTGCTCCACTTAACTTTGGACTTTTAAGCCTGACAAACCGCTCCAATATCTTCTGCTCCTCATCACTCATAGGTGGACCAACCTCAACCCGAGCAGTAGTAGTCGGCAGGACTATAGTACTCCTGGTGTCTGAAGTCCCTGAGCTATCTGATCTGGATTATGGGCGGGGGAAGTCTGGGCACCTCCCCCAGCCTGTGGGGTGGCTGGTGCAGCTGGAACTGAAACCACCTGAGCCAGGCTCGTGCACACAGTCAAAATTTAGGCTAAGGCCTCCTGAAGGCCAAGATAACAATGGGCACTACTGGTTCCTAAGCTGGTCCCACCGACTCAACAACATCTGGTACCTGCTTCTCAACTGAAGCAACCAGTGGTTCCACAGGTGTTGCTCTGGCTGTAGTACGAGCCCCACCTCGGCCTCTACCGCGGCCCCAGCCTCTCGTGGCCCTAACTCGTGGTACTGGTGGCTGTCTTGCATGTGTCCTCACCATCTGTAAGAGAATAGAAGAGTCAAGTTTCAAGCGTCGAAAATAACAAATCTGCAAGAATACAAGAAAGTGAAGTTTTCCTAATAGCTCAGTAGCCTCTTGAAGATAAGTACACACGTCTCTGTACCGATCCGTAAGACTATTAAACCTGCTCATGACTCATGAGACCTAAGCAACCTAGTAGTCTGATACCAGCTTGTCATGATCCAACTCCCACCGAAGTTGCGACGGCGCCTAACACTACTTTTCAGGCAAGCCAATAATCACACAATAACTAAGCATTTGATTGAAGATGGTTTAATAAACTTAAAAGCGAAATTATCATAATTTTCTAATAAAAACAATAATAATACTGCTACAACCATCCCCAGAATCTGGTGTCAACAAGTACATAAGCACTAACGAGTATCAAAATATAAACCAAATCCTTAGTACAACTGTCTCAACCTTTCAAACTTTCAACTTTCCAACTTTCGCTAAAAAGCCTCAAACCAACCTACGGACCTCCAAATCAATATACGGACATACGCCTAAGTCCAAAATCACTATACAAAGCTATTGAAACCATCAAAACTCCATTGCGGAGTCGTCTACACAAAAGTCAAACTCCAGTCAACTCTTTTAACTTAAGCCATCATGTCGTCTACACAAAAGTCAAACTCCGGTCAACTCTTTTAACTTAAGCCATCAACCTTGGGACTAAGTATTCTAATTCATTCCAAAATATTCTCGAAACCAATCCAGTCACTCCGCAAGCCATATAACCACAAATGAACATAGAAAAAGCAATAAATAGGGGAACGGGGCTACAATACACAAAATAACCGGTCGGGTCAACACAATTCACACAGTGAAATTATCCAACGAATGAGATTCAATTGAACACCTTCGTTTAAACTGCATAGCTATGCCCTGTTAGCCAATGGCGGAGCTACTTGTCCAATGGTGTTAATTGATACCTCTTCGCTAGAAAATTATACTATATGGATAGGTTAAAGCTCCTATTTTTATATATATACTATATGTTCCCTTGAATTTTTCATATATCTAGTTCTTTATATTTTGACTCCCCTTAGTAAAAATTTTGATTTCGCCACAACTCCCCTTTTCGACAGACTCGTCTCGTAGTGGGAGGATATTTAGCTCCCTTCTGAACCAGCCATATAACGAGGATACTATTTATTCAAAGGATTATTTTCATATTAAGGGATAACAAGTTAGGAAATTCGTGATCAACTTTTTCTTAACACTACGATACATTTGAATCCCCTCATAGGTGAAAAATAAATAAATATATATATATATATATATATATCTGCAAAGTTTATCTCTTTTTAAATACATATTTGAATAAAACGTCTATATGACAAGTATAGAGAACTGAGATATACTACTTACTCGCAAATAGATGTATCATGTCACGACCCAAATCCCACTATAGGCCGTGATGGCGCCCAATGCCATCGTCAGGCTAGCCAACAATTAAATCAATACGTCGATAGTAGTTCCAAGATACATTTCAAATTAATTAAAGAAGTAAAGAGTGAGAGTTCATTCATTTTTATAAAAGTACAGATATTATTATTTTAAATGTTCGAAAGCGGCCGAACTATAAACCCAAAGTCATAACATAATACAACCTTACGTAAAATCTAAATCCCCAAAACCCGGTGTCACAAGTGCATGAAGATCTACTAGGGAGTAAAATAATAATACAACATCAGTCTAGAATATAAGATAGACAGGATAAAGTGAATAAATATGATGGAGACTCTGTATGTTGTGGATCGTAGCAAGGAATGCTGACGAACGCAATACACACACTTAAATTCTGCTTGCTAATCAAATATAGTATAGTATAATATCATATCCACAGGGATTGTATTTAAATAGTATTCTCGTTGTTTCTAGTTTGGTTGCTATCCAAGATGATCAACAGCTGAGATTTATAAGATGCCTAACTAAATTTAACGAAGATTCTAAAGCTATAGACTAATGATAATCGAAACAAGGAATAAGCAAAGAAAGTTATCAATGGGAGAAGACAGGGTTTTGATAGGAGAGTGCAAGATAATTGTTCGGGATTTAACTACAGATAATTCACTTCTAATATTCAAGTGAGCCTTTCGAATTCACTCAATTAATAGTTCAAACGTTCAGCAAAAACTCCTCTCTCGATTAAGTCTCAACCTCACGAGATGAACCAATTTAAGCACGTGAAGGTTTGCAAGAATGTGTAGTGGATTGGTCTTTAGGAAAACCTCTTTCGATTATTCTCCTAACTAGGTTTAATCAATTATTCAACTAGCCTCTTTCGTTTACTAAGAAGAATCTATAAACTCAGCCAACAATATAATGCAAAGATATCACAAATTATACCTCTCTCAATTACATGAACTAGTAAATATAGATGCAACAATAAAATCATCCAAAATGATTCAACACACAACACTAGAGTTATAATCCACAAACAAGCATCAATACACCAAATCCATCAAACCCTAAAGGGAACTACTCCATAGATATGGAGAAATTCATCACAAATATAATTAAAGTATAGAAAAACATAAATTCGATCCAAACTCGAGTCTTGAGTGAGGAAGGAATGATGAAATCCTTTTGCTTATATTCTTCCAACTCCTCCTTAGCCTCCTTAGGTCCAACGTATGTCAAAATTCCAGCAAATAATATTTTTCCATGTATTTATACTAAGTAGGGTTGGGCCTAGACGAATTTACCCTTTCCTAACCCGAATCGGATTTTCACTCTGTAAAAATTGTACGGGCTCTCCGCATGGGGCGACGCGCCATGTGAGGCATTAGCGGGGAAATCCAAAGAGCTCAACAATTCATCAGGCAACAAACATACACTGCTGCGACGCACCACGCGCCGCAACAGTGCAAATTTCTCAAAATGTTGCTTTTTTGCTTGATTTTTGACGTCTAGACTTGGTCCTCGACCCCCAAACACGATCCCGGCTTAATCCCTTGGGCTTTTACTCAAAATTCAATGCTCCAAGTAGCTCGAATTTGCTCCACAACATCTACATAATCGGAATCACTCCTACAAGGCATAAAACACACAATAAGTGCAAAACACTACCAATTAAAGCTCAAACACAAATAAAGTGCAGTGAATTAGAGTGCAATAAGCGACTAAAAGATGAGATTATAGCCTACCATAAACATCCCACACATAAACCATTGCTCGTCATCGAGTAATCAAACTACACTTCACATAGACACGACCCTTTTTAAACAACTCTCCTAACTCATCACACCAAGAATATTTAAAACAGATTAAGTACAATACTGTAATATCCTCGCCTCAAGATTTGACTCAAAAGCACCACACACTTTTCACAACCTGCTCACTTACTCTAACTCAGAGGTCAACGACACTACCTTTCCTTCGTGAATCAAGTGCCCTCACACAACAATAGAGAGTATTTCCACACACAATAAAATTTAAGAACAATTAGGAACTCAAGATAGAAAGAATTTACTCATTCTCATAAATTACATTCATATGCCTCAAGAGACGTGCCATAGGCTTGTCCGTAGTGTAATACTCAACTAATCGAGCTCATTCAGTCAAGGATCAAGTAGGATTTTAATTGGTTGTAATGTAGGCTGCAGGATAGGTAGGATAGATTTGGATATAAGAGTGACTACAACTCCCTAAGCACTTTAATACATACACTTAACCATTAAAAACCCCACACTTATGTCAAACGATAACTCCACCTTCACATTAATATACATTAACTCCCGACTTCTTTAAGCATACCACTATCCAAGAATGTTTTTCAGAATCATACACTTATTTTTTCTTTTCCTTTCTTTTTCACTTCAAGTGGCTCTTACTTTTTCAAAACAGTGCATCTTTCTCCTAGTTCAATAGTTCCACTCAAAAGCCAAACAAACCACTCCACAATTCAACTTTAACAAAGTTCATAACAAATTCAAGTGCTCACGAGAGGTAAAAGGTTCAAATATATGGTCAATTCAAACAAATGGGTAGGGCTTGTAATCTGGTTGCCAAGGAAACAGGATTACAGGCGCAAAAAGGGTTAACTACGATACATAATAATTAGGTGGGTAATAACAGATATCTGGCTCAACAAGGAAATGCCTATATCACTTCCAATACTGAATAAAATAACTATTTTTTCTTTGCACACACGGGAACAAGTTCTAGACATCAAATGCTATGCACGGAATAACACAAGACCTCACACACACATGGCATATAACTCACTCAGGATCGGACTATCAAGACACTCTAGTTAAAGCAGTTAAGCAAAATTAAGATCATACACTTTAAGGTACTTATACAAAAGTCAAAAACTGAGCCTAAGCGTCACAAATATAGCACTCACTATTCTCAAGGCATAATAAAGTCAAGAGATATTGCTTTCATTTCAAAACACAGCACAAAGTTTCCTACTCAATAAAAACTAACTACACCTGGTAAAGAACCACGGCACAAAAGAAAAATCAAGGGGAATTTATTACACTACCTAACAAAAGAAAATCTTTTTATCTTTTTTCTTTCAACTTTAATCCCTCAAGAAACCTGTCAATGATATCCATCATCGGGAAAAATCGAAAATTTTAAAAAATTTCTCATTTTTTTTCAATCTCTACTAACTACAACTAACAAAAAAAAAACTAATATACATACATACAAATATCACCCCACCCTACACTTTAAGTCGTGTCATGTCCCATTGACACACAATTAAAAAGCATAAGATAGAGGAAGTTTCCCTGAAATTCTAGTCGGGGTCTGAGTCGAAGTCGAGCTCCCTTCCTCGCGCCCGAACTAATGCACACATCCATGCAGAAAACTTCTACTCAGCCTTTTTGAGGTACACCCCACACTTATCTTTCTCGCTCACCGCAACCTTTTCTTTCGAGCCCTTCACTTTCCACTCAACACATGCAGCTAGTTTTTCCTTTTGTGCCCCCTTTCCTACATCCATCTTAAAAGTCACAGTCTCCTCACCCACTTTAAGCATGAGTTTTCTCTCTTGTATATCTAATATTCCTCTGTCTGTTGCTAAGAATAGTCTGCCTAAGATGAGGGGGACCTCCTTCTTTTCCGCCATATTCACCACTATAAAATCCACAGGAAATACGAACTTATCCACCTGGACTAACACATCTTCCACTATCCCCTCGGGTATTAAAGTCGTTTGGACTACCAGCTGCAAAGATATTGATGTCAACCTTATCTTTCCAATCTCCTTCTCTAATTTCTTGTAAATAGATAAAGGCATTAAATTAATTGAGGCACCAGAATCACATAAAGTCTTATCAAAACTAATAGTTCCTAAAGAGCAAAGTATAGTAAAACTCCATGGATCTCCACACTTTTGCGGGAGTTATTTTGCAATATCGCACTGCAATGCTCTGTGAGCTTGACCACTGAGGTCTCCTCTACTTTCCTCTTCTTCGTAAGGATATCTTTCAAGAATTTAGCATAATAAGGCATTTGTGAGAGCACTTGTGTGAATGGTAAATTTACATGAACCTATTTTAGCACATTCAGAAACCTCTCAAACTGCTTGTCCAACTTTTCTCTACATAGCTTTTGAGGGAAAGGTAGCGCAGGCATATGCTTACTCTCCTTATGTTCCTTCCTTCTCGATTTTTCTTCCTTCTTCTTTTTCTCAGCTTTCATTTGACCTTTCTTCTACTTGTCATCATCACTTTTCAGTTGCTCCCCACTTTCTTTTTCAAGTATCACATCTTTTTGGATCGGGGTGAGGTCTTTCAACACTTGCCCACTTCTCAAGATTACAACATTCACTGTTTCCTTGGGATTTCTTTCAGTATCAACAGGGAGAGTGCCTGGAACCCTCTCGGATAATATTCTTGCAATATGTCCCACTTGCTTCTCTAAATTTCGAATTGCTGCCCCTTGTACTTCAAATCTTTCATCAGTTATCACAATGAAGGCCTTCATGAGATCTTCTAGACCAGACTGATTGAACTGTTGAGGCTAAAACTGCTGCATCGCTGATTCATAAAATCAGGAGCTCCTTGTCCCTGAAATCTAGGGTTGTTTTGTAGCCATGCATTAATGCTACCCCCATGTGAACTCCATGAAAAATTGGGGTACTTCTGACCCAGCATATTAAAATTATAACCACATCATTCACTTCCTCAGTTGAGGCTTGACACTCATGAGTAGGGTGTCCTCTTCCACATATATCACAGGCTGCATGAGGCTCACTTCATATCGTGGCTAAGGTCAGCTGCCGTATTTCTTTAGTTGTAGCATCAAGTCGTGCCTGCACAAATGTATTAGCATCAACTTAGTGAACACCAGTTGATCTTCTTCTTTCAGCACTCTCAGAGGGCCAGTGATTAGCATCTTCAGATAACTCATCAACAATTGTAACTATCTCCTCATGAGCCTTTTTCATCAAAGGGCCTCCAACTGCATTGCTCAATGTTCTATGCGAGGCCGCTGTCAATTCATCCCAAAAGTCCTGGAGTTGCATCCAGAGTTCAATTCCACTATGTTGATACTTTCTAACAATCTCCTGAAACCTCTCACATGCTTCAAAAACAGTTTCAGTCTCTTTCTGGCAAAAGTTATGCATTTCTCTTCTAAACTTGCCCGTCTTAGCTGAGGAGAAATATTTATCAAAAAAATTTCTGGTCATCTCCTCCCAGGTTCTAATTGATCCCATGGGCAAGCTTCGAAGCCACTGCTTTGCATCCTTAAGTGAATAGGGGAATGCCCTTAAGTACACTGCATCTTGTGAAACCCCATTATATTGAAAGGTGTTCATAATCTCCTCGAAGTCCATTAGATGTGTGTTTGGATCTTCGTTCATCTTTCCTCTAAAAACACAACAATTCTAAATGGTTTGAAGCAACCCTTGCTTCAACTCGAAAGTGTTAGCTGCAATTCGAGGTGTTCTAACACTTGATAATCCTTGATTGTAGACCGGTCTATCATAATCGTCCAGTGATCTCCCAAGCATGGGAGCTATATTTCCGAACTGGTCCGCAGCCAAGAGTTGATTTTGAGCAACTCTCTAACCCCTCTCTTCTTCATAGATAATCTGTGCATCTCTAATAGATCCTTCCTCAGCATCTCGTGCAGCTTTTTCTCGTTGTTGGGCTACCTCTTTTACAGCCAAATCTACATTATCATCAGCGTTTCCAGCCATAGCTTCTTTGGTTGAGGATTGCCCAACCTTTTCTAACGTCTCGGTGAGAGTTCTTTCCTTCCTCGGTTGTCGCAGTTGTTTTTCTATCTCTGGCTTATATGGTGGCACTTCTTTCGCAGAAGCTCGAGTAATGCACCAATCTTAACCTGTAACCTGCGCACAGTCAAAGAACACAAAACGTAAAAAAGGGACCACTAAAATAAAAAGAAAAATATTCCTGAATTAGCACTATAAACTATTTCAAACACTATTAATTGTCAATCCCTAGCAACGATGCCAAAATTTGACAAGCGCAAAACACACACTTAAATTCTGCTCGCCAATCAAATATAGTATAGTATAATATCGTACCCACAGGGATTGTTTTAAGTATTCTCGTAGTTTTGGTTTGGTTGCTATCCAAGATGATCAATAGTTGAGATTTATAAGATGTCTAACTAAATTTAACTAAGAAACTAAAGCTATTGACTAATGACAATCGAAACAAGGAATAAGCAAAGAAGGTTATCAACGGGAGAAGATAGGATTTTAATAGGATAGGTGCAAGATAATTGTTCGGGATCTAACTCTAGATAATTCACTTCTAATGTTCAAGTGAGTCTCTCGAATTCACTCAATTATTAGCTCAAACATTCAGCAAAAACTCCTCTCCCGATCAAGTCTCAACCTCACGAGATGAACCAATTTAAGTACGTGAAGATATGCAAGAATGCGTAGTGGATTGGTCTTTCGGAAAACCTCTTTCGATTATTCTCCTAACTAGGTTTAATCAATGAACCACTAGCCTCTTTCTATTACTAAGAAGAATCTATGAACTCACAAGTTATGCCTCTCTCGATTACATGAACTAGTGAATATAGATGCAATAATTAAATCATCCAAAATGATTTAATACATAAAACAAGAGTTATAATCTACAAAAAATCATCAATACACCAAATCCATCAAACCCTAAAGGTAACTACTCCATAGATATTGAGAAATTCATCACAAATATAATTATAGTATAGGAAAACATAAATTCGATCCAAACTTGGGTCTTGAGTAAGGAAGGAATGATGAAATCCTTGTGCTTGTGTACTTCCAACTCATCCTTAGCCTCCTTAGGTCCAAAGTATGTCAAAAGTCTAGAAAATAATATTTTTCCATGTATTTATACCAAATAGGTTCAGGCCCAGACGAAATCACCCTTTCGTAGCCGAAATAGGATTTTCACTTTGTAAAAATTGCACAGGCACGCTGCATGGGGCGATGCGCCATGCGAGGCATTAGTTGGGAAATCCAGAGAGTTCAAAAATTCATCAGGCAGCAAAAATACACTGTTGTAGCGCACCACGCGCCGCAGCAGTGCAAATTTCTTAGAGTGTTGCTTTTTTACTTGATTTTTGACGTCCAGGCTTGGTCCTCGACCCCCGAACACGATCTCGGCTTAATTCCTTGGGCTTTTACTCAGACTCAAAGCTCCAAGTAGATCAAATTATCTCCACAACATCTACATAACTCGTAATCAATCTTACAAGGCATAAAACACATAATAAATGCAAAACACTACCAATTAAAGCTCAAACACAAATAAAGTGCAGTGAATTAGAATGCAATAAGCGACTAAAACACAAGATTATAGCCTACCATCAAATGCATCTCACCATAATTCCCCTCGGCAGATGCGTCCATGCGCCAAGATAACCACTAAATGAACTTGTCAGAGCCTGCACAATTAGTGCAGAAGTGTAGCATGAGTACGTAAATCAACGCGTACCCTGTAAGTGTCTAGCACAACCCTGAAGAAGTAGCGACAAAGGATCGACCTCGACACTTACTAATGGTCCAATAAATCAAGTACAGTAAAAACGTAGACATGCATGAAGCATGGTGAGTAAACAATGAAGACAAATATGGGTACATAATATGATCCTCAACTGAACAGCAAACACAAGGTCCTCAAATACCAAAAACTTCCTCAAATGGAATATGTAAAGGGCAAGACCAAATCAACAGTCACATCTCATGTCAGGAAAACTCAGAAGTACTCTGACTCCTTATCAAATATTTCGCACGATTCTGCCGAGGCGAGCGGCCCGATCCCATAATAGTAAAGGCATGAATTCCTGTCGTGGCGTACGAATCGATCCGATAATAGTATCGCTGAGGCATTTAGCCCGATCCCATAATAATTGTGTACACTATCGAGGGTCGATCGACACGAACCATAGATGCATCTCATAATACTGCCTAGGCGAATGGCCCGATCCCATCATAATACTGCTGAAATGTTCAGCCTGATGAAGACTTGACGGGTTACTTGCCCCATTCACGAATATATGTGTGAGTTGTAAAATTTAAGAAACTTTCAGACAGATACATACAACACGGGAGAAATCCGTAAAAGGAAGTGTCATCTATATTGCTAATCAAGTGGCTCGCCAAATATCTAAAATAATAAAGCCAATATAGTCTATTGTGGCGTGCAGCCCGATCCACGATAACACTCTCAATACGGCTCTAAGGTCCACCTCACTCATCAACCAGTTAAGTCTCGAAGGCTCAAAATCTCATATCACTCAGCCCACCAACACCACATATGGAAAAATAATGATAACATACGATGTAACTATGAATGATGGTCAGAGACTGAGATATGATATGCAAATGAAGAATCATGACTGAGTGTATAATATAATTAAATCAGATAACCTAAATTAATAGAAATACTTTGTCTGATCTAAATCAATAACCACATAGCCAAATATTATTTCTAACATGAATCATAGCTCAATTAATCTAACAAGTAGGAAAAACATGGATAAAAAATAAACATAATAGTAACATAGTCCAAAAATCAACCCGGATCATGATTACCCCGATGCACGCCCACACGCCCGTCACCTAGCAGGTGTGTCACCCCAACACATCACGAACAACATGATTTCTAGGGATAATTACCCTCAATTCTAAGTTTACAAATGTTACTTACCTCAAAATGCGCAATTCAATACTCCAACAAGACCTTGCCTCGCGAATCGGTCTCCAAACGACTCAAATTTAGTCACAAATAGCATAATACCATCAATAATAGCCATAAGAAATAATCTGAAATGATAAAGCTAAAGTCTTTAATCAAATTCGAAAAGTCAACCCTCGTTCCGCACCCCGGAACCCGATAAAATTAACAAATTCTGAAAACCCATTCAATTACGAGTCCAACCATACTAATTTCATCCAATTCAATCCACAAATCGGCCTTCAAATCACCTTATCTCACTCTCCAACTACCTGGTCTAAA
The DNA here is from genome assembly GCA_002018475.1 of Nicotiana obtusifolia. Lineage (NCBI taxonomy): Eukaryota > Viridiplantae > Streptophyta > Magnoliopsida > Solanales > Solanaceae > Nicotiana > Nicotiana obtusifolia. The sequence goes on along the minus strand of MCJB01034439.1, from coordinate 17,007 downwards.
AACCCCAAACTTTACTTTAAATTCATATAAACTAGGTGTGATGGGTAATCAACATCTAACACCAAAAGTGATTAAACTATACTTACCTCTTCAATTGTAGCAAAAACCCTCTCATATATTGCCCTTAGCCGAGCTCCACAAGTCCAAAATGAGAAAAATAACCAAAACCCTCGTTTTAACCTTCTGCCTAGCGATTTCGCACCTGCAGCTAAGTTGGTCGTACCTGCGATGCCGCTTCTACGGTAAGAAGGCTGCTTCTATGAAAGTCACTTAAGTTACAGCTATGCGCACCTGCAGGACCGCTTTTGCGACCATACCTCTGCATTTGCAGACAACCAGGATCTCATCCAAGTTTCGCTTCTGCACTCACTTGTCCGCATCTGCGGACTCGCAGATGCGGAATTCCCTTCGTACCTGCGCTCTCTCCCAGCACTTGCCAACTTCACATTTGCACACAAGAGGCCTCTTCTGCGGTCTTGCACCTGCTGTCAAATCCACGCAGGTGTGATTGCATCAGACCTGAAACCATCAGCCATTCCTCAATTCCAAACATGAATCTGATTTCAATCTGAATCACACCCGAGGCCCCTAGAACCCCATCCAAACATATCAACAAATCCTAAAACACATTACGCACTTACTCGAAGCTTCAATTCACATCAAACAATATCAAAATCATGAATCGCACCCTAATTCAAGCCTAATAAAACTAATAAACTTCCAACTTCTAAAACTAATGTCGAACCATATCAAATCAACTCCGAATGACCTCAAATTTTGCACACTAGTCCCAAATGACACAATGAACCTATTCCAACTTCCGGAACAAAAATCTGAACCCGATATCAACAAAGTCAACTCTCGATCAAACCTCTCAACCTTACAAACCTTCAACTATCCAACTTTCATCAAAAAGCCTCAAACTAACCTACGAACCTCCAAATCAATATACGGACATACGCTTAAGTCCAAAATCACTATACAAAGGTATTGAAACCATCAAAACTCCATTCTAGAGTCGTCTACACAAAAGTCAAACTTCGGTTAACTCTTTTAACTTAAGCCTTCAACCTTGGGACTAAGTGTCCCAATTCATTCTGAAATATTTTCAAAACCAATCCAACCACCCCAGCAAGCCACATAACCACAAATGAACATAGAAGAAGCGATAAATAGGGGAAACAGGGCTACAATACACAAAACGACCTACCGGATTGTCACAATTCACACTATGTAGTTATCCAACGAATGAGATTCAATTGAACCCCTTCATTTAATCTGCAAGCTTTGCCCTGTTAGCCAATGGCTGAGCTACTCCTTGTCCAATAGTGTTAACTGATACCTCTTTTCCAGAAAATTATACTATATAGATAGGTTAAAGCTCTTATTTTTGTATATATATTATATGTTGAATTCCCTTGATTTTTTCGTATATCTAGTTCTTAATATATTTTGATCCCCCTTAGTAAAAGTTTTGATTTCGCTGCAACTCCCCCTTTCGACAGACTCGTCTCACAGTGGAAGAATATTTAGCTCCTTTCTGAACCAGCCATATAACGAGGATACTATTTATTCAAAGGATTATTTTCATATTGAGGGATAACAAGTGAGGAAATTCACGATCAACTTTTTCTTAACACTATGATACATTTGAATCCCCTCATAGGTGAAATATATATATATATATATATATATCTCCAAAGTTTGTCTCTTTTTAAATACATATTTGAATAAAACGTCTATATGACAAGTATAGAGAACTGAGATATACTACTTAATCGCAAATAGATGTATCATGTCACGACCCAAATCCTACTATAGGCCGTGATGGCGCCCAATGTCGTCATCAGGCTAGCCAACAATTAAATCAATACGTCGATGGTAGTTCCAAATGCATTTCAAATTAATTAAAGAAGTAAAGAGTGAGAAATCATTCATTTTCATAAAAGTACAGATATTATTGTTTTAAATGTTCGAATGCGACCGAAGTATTAACCCAAAGTCATAACAGAATACAAACATATGTAAAATTTAAATCCCTAAACCCTGTTATCACAAGTACATGAGCATCTAATAGGGAGTAAAATTATAATACAACATCTGTATTGAATATAAGATAGACAGGATAAAGTAAATAAATATGATTGAGACTCTGTATGCTGCTGATCGTAGCACAGAAATCTCACCATAAATTCCCCTCAGCAGTTGCGCCTATGTGCCAAGATAACCACTAATTGAACTTGTCAGAGCCTGCACAATTAGTGCATAAGTGTAGCATGAGTACGTAAACGAACACGTACCCAGTAAGTGTCTATCCTAACCTCGAAGAAGTAGTAACAAGGGGTCGACCTCACACTTACTAGCGGACCAATAAATCAAGTACATTAAAAAAAGAAGATAGGCATGATGCATGGTGAGTAAACAATGCAAACAGATATAGGTACACAATATGATCCTCAACTGCACAATAAACACAAGGTCCTCAAATACCAAAAACTTCCTCAAATGGAATACGTAATGGGCAACACCAAATCAACAATCACATCTCATGTCAGGAAAACTCAGAAGTATGCTGACTCCTTATCAAATAATTCGCACGATTCTGCCAAGGTGAGCGGCCCGATCCCATAATAGTAAAGGCACAAGTTCCTGTCATGGCGTACGGCTCGATCCCATAATAGTACCGCTGAGTCATTCAGACCGATCCCATATAATCGTGTATACTGTCGAGGGTCGACCGACACGAACCATAGATGCATATCATAATACTATCGAGGCGAATGGCTCGATTCCATAATAATATTGCTGAGACGTTCAGCCCGATCCCATAGGAATACTGAAGGCTTGACGGGTCACTGGTCCCACTCACGAATATATGTTTGAATTGTAAAATTCAAGAAACTTTCGAACAAATACATACAACATAGGAGTAATCCATAAAAGGAAGTATCATCTCTATTGTTAATCAAGTGGCTCGCCAAATATCTAAATCAAAATCTGATACCTTATGCAAGTCTTGTCTCAAGCTAAATATGATAATTAAGGCATGTAAATAGGCAATGATAACTCAAATAATACGATTAAAGCATGGTGTGAGTCTTAATCTACCCAGACCTAATCAGGACTTCTAGCATACGGACGGACACTCATCACCTCATACGCCCATAAGGGGACATGTAGCACATAAAAATAATAAAACCTACAAAGTATATTCTTCCTCACAAGGTTAGACAAGAGACTTACCTTGTTTTGAAATATGATAACCGGCTCCAACGCCTCTCTAACTTCTCAAACAAATGCTAAATGATCCGAAACTAATCAAACAGCGTGCAAACCAATCAAAATATACTCCAATACTTGTAATTTAACAATTTATAATAGTTCCCAACTCCGGTCGAAAAGTCAACAAAGTCAACCATCGGGCCCACGTGCCCGGATTTTGAAAATTTTTGAAGATAAACATTAACCATAATACCATGAACTCAAATATATGATTTATTCCTAATTTCATGTCCAATTTCGTGGTCAAATCCAAAAATACAAATTTTAGGTTTTTCTTTAAAAATTCCACAATTTCCACCAACTTTTATGTTAACATCTATATTTGATCCATGTATCTAACATGCAACAAGTGGGAATAACATATCTCATAATAGATCATGAAAATGGCTCCTCCAAATTGCCCAAAAATCGCTCAAGCAAGATAGAAATGAGTGAAAATGAGCCAAGTCCCGTATTAAAATCAAGTCTGTATAGGTCTTTCCTCTTCGCGGTCGCGGAAATAGCCTCGCGATCATGAAGGTTAACCAGCCTTGCCCCAAAATTTCTTCTTCGTGAACGCGAGGTCCATATCGTGGTTGTGATGCTCAGACAACCCAAACCTACGCGAACACGAGCCAAGCTCTGCGAACGCGAAGCCCAATCTTCCAGTCTAGCAACTTCCTCTTACGCGATCACGAGATCCCTTCCGCGATCGCGTAGAATAACTCTCTCACAGCAAGCCAGTCTCAACAACCCATCGCGTTCACGATTCCCCACACGAACACGAAGAACATCCTACTCAAACTCCGCAATCACGACACCCTTTACGCGATCGCGAAGAACAAAATCTTCACCAGTCCACTTAACCCTACGTGATCACGACCCTAAGTCCGGGATCGTGATGCATACCAAACACACCAAAAAACCAGCAGCTGCAAGACTTAGAGAAATGGTCCGAAACCATCGCGAAACACACTCCAGACCTCGGGACCCCGTCCAATCACACCAATAAGTCCCAATACCTCATCCAACTTATCCAAAGGCTCGAAACATAACTAATAACATCAAAATCATGAATTGGCGATCAAAATCCTTCTTTTAACTTTCTAACCTTCAAACTTCGCTTAATGTGTCCGAATCACAGTTAAACATTCCGAAATGACATCAAATTTTATGTACAAGTCACAAATCACAATACAAACCTATTTCAAGGCTCATAAACCCGACCGGACATTGATACCACCAAAGTCCACTTCAAATCAAACTTAGGAGATCCTAAAACCTTCAAAATGCCAACTTTTCATAATAAGCGCCGAAACGCTCCTGGTCCACCCCAAAGTTTAATCCGAACATACGTCCAAGTCCAAAATCATCATACGAACCTAGTGAAACTTTTAAATCCCGATTCCGAAGGCGTTTACTCAAAGGTCAAACTTTTGTCAACTCTTTCAACTTAAAGCTTTCGAATTGTGTATTATTCTTCCAAATCAACTCCGAACTTTACTAAAATCAAAACCACCCACGCGTGCAAGTCATAATATATAAAGTGAAGTTGCTCAAGGCCTCAAACTGCCGAATGACGTGCTAGAGCTCAAAATGACCAGTCGGATCGTTACATATCAGTTTAGTTCCAATTTGTTTTTGTTCTTTTTTTCTTTTTTGGTTTTTCTTTTTTGGGGTTTATTAGTAAAGCAAGCTACCTTTTGGTATGTCTATATGTTGTTTGGGGTTTTTTTTTGGAA
>MCJB01034428.1:95789-111324 GCA_002018475.1 Nicotiana obtusifolia | reverse complement strand
GCCACCCGCTCCCACTTACATCACATCCCGTGGCAGGCGTGCCACCCGCTCCCACTTACATTATCCTGTGGTAGGCGTACCACCCGCTCCCACTTATACAATATCTCGTGGCAGGCGTGCTACCCGCTCCCACTTATACAATATCTCGTGGCAGGCGTGCCACCCGCTCCCACTTTCATAATATCCTGTGGCAGGCGTGCCACCCGCTCCCACTTACATCATCACAGCAATCACAAACAATTTCCAACAAGAGAACAATGCATCACATCAAACTCCCAATTAGGGAAACAACAACATCAACAACCATCCTAGCCAGGGGGAAATCAGTTATAACCAAACCATACCCGACTCCTATTTAACTAAATAAAAGTTAATAATTCATTACTGTCTATGTTTATCAATTAACCTCCCAACCCCTTTATCTTTTCGTTAAACCTAGACACGACGCTGCTATTGTGACACCGGACCCCTTTTTAAATTCCTATGAACTCCTAAGACGCTACCCATGACTTAGACACGAAACCTCTAATTATCTTTTAACAATTCCTTATTTAACTAGTTCATTTAACAATCTAAATTATGATGAAAAGGGGAACATAATCCATAATCAATAGGAATAATTACAATGCTCATTTCATGTGGTAGGCGTACCACCCGCCCTCAATTCACAATAATATCACGGATAACATCCGGCGATTAGAACCATAATTGTTCTTGCATCTCCGCAATATCACAATAACTTTCAACAATTATAATATTAATGTACAACGATTATCAACATACGACCCACGGTCATGTTCGACACTAACGTATAGGTACTCGTCACCATACCTATACGTTGTTCTCAACGAGAAACAATTTAGCACGTAGCACATAATTTCTAATTCCTCAAGCTAAGGCTAGAACGGACACTTACCTCGCTTGGCAATGGGATTCAAGGTTCCGACAAGCCTTTTCCTTGAAACCTTGCGTCCGAAGGCTCCAAATCTAATCATAAACAATTTATTACGGTCAATACCCATAATGGACACCAATTTCCATTGAAATTCACAAACTTTCCGGGTAAAATCCCGAAATTAAACTCAAACTTGACAGTGGGGAACACTTCTCGTAATCGTACAAAACCCAAAAAATGTAATGACCCATTCCAATACGAGTCCATGCATATAAAATTTGTCAAATTTCGACACCGGATTGACCTTCAAATCCAAATTTTTGTTCTTGGAAGATTTGGAAGAAAAAATCTGATTTTTCTTCCATAGATTCATGGATTCATGATGTAAATGAGTATGGAATCATGATCTATGAAGGATTTATGAAAAAGAACACTTACCCCGATGTTTTCCTTGAAAATCGCTTCAATCCGACCTCCCTAACTCAAAATATGTTAAAATGACCAAAACCCCGTTTTATAGACCCCATTCTGCCTCCAGCGCCACGGGGGGTGCTGGGCGCTGCCCATGGCGCTGCTTCCAGTGGCCTCCGCTGCCTTCACTGCCTCGGGCGCTCTGGGCGGCGCCGGGCGCTGTCCTGGGCACTGTCCTGGGCGCTGGAATTTTCCCCTGACATAAAATAGGCATAACTTCTTCATACGATGTCCGAATTGGACGATTCTTTTTGCTATGGATCCGAAATTTCGATACGGATCTAATTCTTCAAACAAAACTGAATTTGGAGTTCATTTGCATAATTTTATACTGATTATTCTTGGAGGTACGATGTTGACGCCTTCTTGAAAGGCTAAAATTAAGCCCTGTCCACCACTCAAAATCCATCCAAGATCCTCGGGACTTTAACCAAACATGAACACATATCCTATAACCTTACTTAAACTTGTTCCAACCATCGGAACGCTAAAATCAACATCGTATTATCAAGTTCGCATCGGATTCAAGCCTAAGGATTCCAAAAATTTCTAAATCGTTCTTTTGATCTGAACCCGACCAAACCACGCCCGAATGACCTGAAATTTTGCACACAAGTCTTATTTCACATAAGGAAGCTACAGCAACTTCCGGAATTCCATTCCGACTTTCGGATCAAAATTTCGCCTATCAACCGGAAATCGCCAAAATTCGAACTTCACCAATTCAAGCCTAATTCTACACGGGACTTCCTAAACTAATTCCGATCACTCTCCTAAGTCATAAATCCTCTCCTGAAACTAACCGAATCATCGAAATTCACATCCGATCCTTCTAACTCATAAGTCAACGTACGGTTGACTTTTACAACTTAAGTCCTTTTGAAAGAGACTAAGTGTCTCATTACTTACCAATTTCACTCTGAATGCAACTTATTCAACTTGATTTCATACAATATAGATAACGAAATAAAACGGGTCATCACAAAAGCACAAGGCATTCTATAAGGAAGCAATAAAACATCATTTGAAAACAGTAAATCAGTGAGAAATCAAGTAAAATCTCCTTATCGATAATTTCCGCCCCTCGGGCTCAAATCTCAAAACAATACCAGCCCCTCGGGCAATCACATGGAACAGTATCAGCCCCTCGGGCTATATCTCACATCACAATGGGTACCCGCGCTCACTAGGGGTGTACAGACTCCGGGAGGGGCCCCTTACGGCCCAAGCGCAATATCAAGCCACCTCGTGGCATCAAATCTAGGCCCTCGGCCTCATATCAGTCAAGCCACCTCGTGGCATATATGAAGTATCTCAGGCCCTCGACCTCATATCAGTCACAAGCCACCTCGTGGCATATAAAGTATCTTAGTCCCTCGACCTCATATCACTCAGTATATCCTCACATCTGGCCCTCGGCCGCACTCAGTCAGAAAATCATCACAAGCCCCTCAAGCATAGTAAAACAGTAGTTCTCAGCCCAAAAACATCATTTAAATATTATTTAAGTCTCAAACTGAGTAAAAGTGGCTGAATTATAAAATAGTGGAAAACAGCATGACTGAGTTAAAGTAATAAGTCAAAATAGTGAGGAAACAGCGATAAAAATCCCCAAAGGGTTCAAATAATTGGCACGAAGCCCAAATATGGCAATCATCCCAAATCATGATGATAACAAATAAGTTTCAGTCAAATACGCGGTAAAAATCATCAATCGGGACGGACCAAGTCACAATCCCAAGTAGTAAACGACACCACGCTCATCATCGAGCACGTGTCTCACCTCAATATAGCACTACGATGTACAATCCGGGGTTTAAAACCCTAAGAACATCATTTACAATCGCTACTCACCTTGAACCGGCTAAATCCCTAGCTCGCGACGCCTTTGCCCCTTGAATTGGCCTCCACGCGCATCGAATATATATAAAATCATAACGAATACGTCACAATATGCTGAGGGGACAAAGCCCAAGAGAAAACAATCAAAAAATACCAAAAATTTTGAAATTAGCAAACCCCGAGCCCCGGGCCCACTTCTCGAAGCTCAGAAATTTTCACATCAACGGGTTCCTTATCTCCCAACGAGTTCGTACATATCAAAAGTTCTCAAATCCGACCCCAAATGGTCCTCCAAATACCCAATTAAAATTTCAAAATCCCAAGCCCTATTTCTTCCATTTTTAGCAAGACTTCAATGATTTTCTAGGTGGATTTCACAATATAAACGAGTTTTAAGTCCGAAATTCTTACTTCCAATCGATTCTCCCTGAATCCCTCGCTAATTTCCTTAAAGAACCTCAAAAAATGAGCAACTATGGGTGAAAATATAACCAAAATCGCGGACAAGAAGGCTTAAAAACATTCTGCCTAGGCTTCATCGAGTTGTACCTGCACTGTGCAGGTTGTACATCCTCTTACCATTTTATCTTGTTGTAAACTTTCTGTTAGAACGCTCATAACTCCTTGTGGAAATATCCAAATGATCAACGGTTTGAATATTTAGAAATTAGACTCGAAGGTCTTTCATTTGATAGGTTGTACACTATATAACTCCTTATATATTCCGAGGTATGAGCTTCTAAAGTGCATCAGAAAATTCTGTCGAAATTGCTCCACCAGCCAACTTCGATCAATCATCACTTTTTGTATAAATGTCCAAATGATAAATGGTTTATCTTTCTGGAAACTAGATTCAAAGGACTACAGCTTTCATGTTTTGATCATCTTATAATTCCTTATATATTGCACGATATAAGCTTCCAAAGTCGGTCCTGTGCAGTAGAAATTTCTGCTATGCACACTGCCTGGAAAACAGCAGCAGTACCACGCTTCGGTTAATCTATTGTAACTTTCTGTATATATGTCCAAATTATGAATGTTTTATATTTCCTGAAACTAGACGCAAAGGGATACAACTTCCATATTTGAGATATAAGTTTCCAAAGTCGGTCCTGTGCAGCAGAAATTTCTGCTGTGCACACTGCCTGGAAAACAATAGCAGTACCAGGCTTCGGTTAATCTATTGTAACTTTCTGTATATATGTCCAAATTATGAATGTTTTATATTTCCTGAAACTAGACGCAAAGGGCTACAACTTCCATATTTGAAAATTTCCAAATTCCTTGTAGGTTGCGAGATATAAGCTCCCAAAATAAGCTCCGTGCAGCAGAATTTCCGCAATGCGCCAGCAGTAAACAAATGGATAGAAATGGTCCGAAACTACTCCGAAACACACCCGAGTCATTCGGGACCCCGTCCGGATATACCAACAAGTCCAAAAACATATTACGGACTTAGTCGAGGCCTCAAATCACATCCGACAACGCTAAAAACATGAATGATACCCCAATTCAAGCCTAATGAAACTAATAAATTCCAACTTCTACATTCGATGCCGAAACCTACCAAATCGAGTCCGATTGACCTCAAATTTTGCACACAAGTCATAAATGACATAACGGACCTATGAAGATTTTAAGAACTGGATTCCGACCCCGATATCAAAAAGTCAACTCCTCGGTCAAACTTTCCAACAATCTTCCATTTTCCAACATTCGCCAAAATGCGTTGAATTGTCCTACGGACTTCCAATTTTAAATCCGGACACACGCCTAAGTCCGAAATCACCATACGAAGCTATAGCAACTCTCGGAATTCCATTTCGACCCTCGGATCAAAATCTCGCCTAACAACCGGAAATCGCCAAAATATTAACTCCACCAATTCAAGCCTAATTCTACACCGTACCTCCAAAACCAATTCCGATCACACTCCCAAGTCATAAATTACCTCCCAAAGCTAACCGAACCATCGGAACTCACATCCGATCCCTCTAACTTATAAGTCAACATTCGGTTGACTTTTCCAACTTAAACCTTCTTAAAAGAGACTAAGTGTCTCATTTCTTATCAAATTCACTCCGAACGCAAACTACTCAATTCGATCACATAAAACATGGATAACGAAGAATAATGAAGCATATAGGGGGAAACGGAGCGATAACTCATGAGACGACTTGCCGGGTCGTCACATCCTCCCCAACTTAAACAAACGTTCCTCCTCGAACGAGTCAAGAAACATACATGAAGCCTCAAATAGGTGAGGATATCTACTCCGCATCTCCCGCTCGGTCTCCCAGGTAGCCTCCTCCACGGGCCGACCGCTCCACTGCACTTTCACTGAAGCTATATCCTTGGACCTCAACTTCCGAACCTGACGACCCAAAATAGCCACTGGCTCCACATCATAGGTCAAATCGTCATCCAACTGAACCGTGCTGATGTCCAAAATATGAGACGGATACCCAATATACTTCCGGAGCATAGAAACATGAAATACCGGGTGCACACTCGACAAGCTAGGTGGCAAAGCAAGCTCATAAGCCACCTCCCCAATCCTCCGAAGCACCTCAAACAGCCCAATGAACTGAGGACTCAATTTCCCTTTCTTCCCGAATCTCATAACACCTTTCATGGGCGAAATCTTCAGCGAGACCTTCTCACCAACCATGTAGGACACATCTCGAACCTTCCTATCAGCATAACTCTTTTGCCTCGACTGCGCTGTACGAAGCCTCTCCTGAATCACTTTCTCCTTCTCTAGAGCATCCTAAACCAAATCAGTCCCCAATAGCCTAGCCTCGCCGGGCTTGAACCAACGAACTGGAGATCTACACCGCCTCCCATACAAAGCCTCATAAGGAGCCATCTGAATACTCGGCTGGTAGCTGTTGTTATAAGCAAACTATGGAAGCGGTAAAAACTCATCCCATGAACCTCCGAAATCAATAACACATGCATGCAACATGTCCTCCAATATCTGAATAGTACGCTCGGACTGCCCATCCGTCTGAGGATGAAAAGTTGTGCTCAACTCCACCTGAGTACCCAACTCTCTCTGCACAGATTTCCAAAACTGCAAAGTAAACTGAGTACCTCTATCTGAAATGATAAAAACTAGGACACCATGCAGCCGAACAATCTCCCGTATATAAATCCCTGCCAACCGCTCTGAAGAATAGGTAGTACACACAGGAATGAAGTGCGCGGACTTGGTCAGCCGATCCACAATCACCCAAATAGCATCGAACTTCTTCAAAGTCCGTGGAAGCCCAACAACAAAGTCCATAGTGATCCGCTCCCACTTCCACTCGGGAATAGCCATCTGCTGAAGCAAGCCGCCCGGTCTCTGATGCTCATATTTTACCTGCTGACAGTTGAGACACCGAGCTACAAATCCCACAATATCTTTCTTCATTCTTCTCCACCAATATTATTGTCTCAAGTCCTGATGCATCTTCGCAGCACCCGGATGAATGGAATACCGCGAGCTATGGGCCTCCTCCAGAATCAACTCCCGAAGCCCATCCACATTGGGCACACAAATCCGGCCATGCATCCTCAACACTCCATCATCGCTGATGGTCACATATCTGGCATCATTATGCTGAACTCTGTCCCTAACGACAAGCAAAGGCGGATCGTCACACTGGCGCCCTCTGATGCGATCATATAAGGAAGAGCGAGAAACCACACAAGCCAACACCCGACTAGGTTCCGAAATATCTAATCTCACAAACCGATTGGCCAAGGCCTGAACATCAACTACAAGGGGTCTCTCCCCAACTGGAATATATGCCAAACTCCCCATACTCACTGCGTTTCGGCTCAAAGCATCGGCCACCACATTGGCCGTTCCCGGATGGTACACTATAGTGATATCATAATCCTTGAGCAACTCCAACCATCTCTGCTGCCTCAAATTAAGATCCTTTTGCTTGAACAAATGCTGAAGGCTGCGATGATCAGTAAACACCTCACAAGATACGCCTTACAAGTAATGCCTCCAAATCTTCAATGCATGAACTATGGCAGCCAGCTCCAAATCATGAACGGGGTAGTTCTTCTCATGGGGCTTCAACTAACGAGAAGCATAAGCAATAACTCTACCCTCCTGCATCAATACACAACTAATCCCAACTCTCGAAGCATCACAATACACGGTATATGAACCTGAAGCTGATGGCAAAACCAATACTGGAGCTGTGGTCAAGGCTGTCTTGAGCTTCTAAAAGCTCTCCTCACACCCGTCCGACCATACAAATGGAGCACCCTTCTGAGTCAATTTGGTCAAGGGCGATGCAACGGATGAAAATCCCTGAACAAACCGGCAATAATAGCCTGCCAACCCAAGAAAGCTACGAATCTCTGTGGCAGAGGACGGTCTAGGCCAACTCTGAACCGCCTCTATCTTCTTTGGATCAACCCGAATACCCTCGTTGGACACTACGTACCCCGAGAAAGCCACTGAATCGAGCCAAAACTCACACTTAGAGAATTTTGCATAAAGCTTCTCCTCCCTCAATCTCTGCAATACAACTCGCAAATGCTCTGCGTGCTCCTCCTAACTACGCGAGTACACCAGAATATCATCACTGAATACAATAACGAACGAATCTAGATAAGGCCGAAATACACTGTTCATCAAATGCATGAACGCTGCTGCAGCATTGGTTAGCCCGAAAGACATAACAAGAAACTCATAGTGACCATATCTAGTCCTGAAAGCAGTCTTAAGAATACCTGAATCCCTGATCTTCAACTGGTGATAACCCGAACGGAGATCAATCTTGGAGAACACTCGCGCTCCCTGAAGCTGGTCAAATAAATCATCAATGCGAGGCAAAGGATACTTGTTATTAATTGTTACCTTATTCAATTGCCTATAGTCGATGCACATTCTCATGGTGCATCCTTCTTCTTCACATATAGAACCGGCGCACCCCAAGGTGACACACTAGGCCGAATGAACCCCTTACCTAGGAGTTCCTGAAGCTGCTCCTTCAATTCTTTCAACTCTGCTGGTGCCATACGATAAGGCGGAATAGAAATGGGCTGAGTTCCTGGCACCAGGTCAATACCAAAATCAATATCCCTGTCCGGTGGCATGCCCGGCAGGTCTGCAGGAAATACATCGGGAAAATCCCTCACAATTGGAACAGAATTAATGCTAGGAGTCTCAGCTCCAACATCTCTCACAAACGCTAGATTTGAAAGGCAACCCTTCCCAACCATACACTGGGCCTTCAAGAACGATATCACTCTACCAGGAACATAATTAATCATACCACGCCACTCGATCTGCGGTACACCCGGCATAGCGAAAGTGACTGTCTTAGCATGACAGTCTAGAATAGCACGACACATAGATAACCAATCCATGCCCAAAATGACATCAAAATCCACCATGCTCAATAGCAATAGGTCCACTCGTGTCTTTAGACCCCCAATAGTCACCACACATGACCGGTACACACGGTCTACAACAACAGTATCACCACCGGGGTAGACACATGAACAGGTAAAGCAAGGAACTCCCCGGGCGTTCCCAAATAATGAGCAAAATATGTGGACACATAAGAATAGGTGGAACCATGATCAAATAATACAGAGGCATCTTTATGGCAAACTGAAAGAATACCTGTAATGGCAGCATCTGAAGCAATAGCATCTGTCCTGCTTGGAATAGTATAGAAACGAGCCTGGCCACCGCCTGATCGACCTCCCCCTCTGGGGCGACCCCTGGCTGCCTGACCTCCACCCCTAGCTGGCTGGGCGGGTGGTAAAGTAACTGGAGCAGAAGTCGAGGGTTGACCCATTTGTTGAGATGAACTAGCATCACGATGAGGACACTACCTCCACACGTGGCCCATCTCGCCACACTCATAATAGCTCCCTGGTGCTGTAGAAAAGGGCTGAAGGGAATCCCTCGCACCAGAGTGTCTAGCAGATGCACTCGGCATAGAAGAACCCTAGGCTGATGGAGCACGAGCTGAACTCTGAGCTGGAAGGGCGCTGAGTGATGACTGGCCCTGCTGCGACTAGGGGTGGCAACTGGTCCGGTTCGGTCACGGACCGGATTTTTTTTTCCGGTCCTGTACCTTTACTGGGCGAGAACCGGACCTAACCGGTCATTTCTGGTCCGGTCCTTCCGCTTAAAAATCCTCCGACGGATCGTGACCGGTACCGGTGGCCGGTCTACCGGTTTTATCCGATCCGGTCCGGTCCGGCCGGTCACCCGGTTATTTGATTTTTTTTTTTTTTTTTTTGATAATTGCCATTTGCCTCCTTTATTTAACTTTATAAATAAATGAAAAATATGTTTCAAAGTTAAAACTTAGAATTAAAGAAGTTACACTAATATTCTTACAAACTTTGAATTAGTTTCAAAATTTATAATTAGATTCAAATTTCTAACCTTGAAATATATACAAAGTTAGTAAAATTATAAATTTTATAGTAGTCTAGTAGAAGGAAATTATAAGTTTTTGAAAATATAACAACTAAATATTACTAAATTTGAATATATATTTGAAATGAAATTATGTTTCAAAGTTAAAACTTAGAATTAAAGAAGTTACACTAATATTCTTACAAACTTTGAATAGTTTCAAAATTTATAATTAGATTCAAATTTCAAACCTTGAAATATATACAAAGTTAGTAAAATTATAAATTTTGTAGTAGTCTAGTAGAAGGAAATTATAAGTTTTTGAAAATATAACAACTTAATATTACTAACTTTGAATATATATTTGAAATGAAAAGTATATTTCAAATTTAAAACTTAGAATTAAAGAAGTTACACTAATATTCTTACAAACTTTGAATTAGTTTCAAAATTTATATATTAGATTCAAATTTAACTTTGAAATATATACAAAGTTAGTAAAATTATAAATTTTGTAGTAGTCTAGTAGAAGGAAATTATAAGTTTTTGAAAATATAACAATTAAATATTACTAACTTTGAATATATATTTGAAATGAAAAGTATGTTTCAAAGTTAAAACTTAGAATTAAAGAAGTTACAATAATATTCTTACAAACTTTGAATTAGTTTCAAAATTTATAATTAGATTCAAATTTCAAACCTTGAAATATATACAAAGTTAGTAAAATTATAAATTTTGTAGTAGTCTAGTAGAAGGAAAATTATAAGTTTTTGAAAATATAACAACTAAATGTTACTAACTTTGAATATATATTTGAAATGAAAAGTATGTTTCAAAGTTAAAACTTAGAATTAAAGAAGTTACAATAATATTCTTACAAACTTTGAATTAGTTTCAAAATTTATAATTAGATTCAAATTTCAAAGTTAAAGGTTAAAACTTAGAATTAAAGAAGTTACAATAATATTCTTACAAAGTTTCAATTAGTTTCAAAGTTAGTAAAATTATAAAATATAAGAACACAAGAGTTGTGATGTGAACTTGGAGCAATTTTATTAGTATGTAATTTGATGTATAAAATTACATTCTTTTAAACAAGCTCGCTAGTTTTTTTAATATAGCTGTAGGCTTTTCCTTTGGAATAGGTTGTTGTTGTTCTAGTTCGTCGTCTTCTTCTTCTTGATCTTCTTCATCTTCCGTCTCGTTGGTTTGATTCCCTTCTTCGCTTGTTCCGTCGCTCAATATTTGATCCATGTATGCTCTATCTTTTTTCTGTGAAAGCTCCGGTATTCTAAAGTTTCTTCGCTCTGCTCAGATCCAATCTCTGAATAGAACTCTTGTCTCCATTGCTTCTTCTCTCAGTGAATGTCGATGATCTCCAATCTGAAATCTTCCCTGGCTGAAAGCGCTCTCCGACGCAACTGATGATGCTTGAATTGTCAAGATATCGCGGGCCATTTTTGAGAGTATTGAAAATTGTGCTTCTTGACTCTTCCAATAATCCAATAGATCGTGAGTTCCAAAACTTGTAAGTTTCTTCGGATACTGGATCAAGTAGACTTGGAACTCGCTGTATTCCTCCCCGTAGTCATCTTGTTCTGAAAGCAGTCTCTGATCAATTGACTTGAACCTTCAATTGATAGCAAGTTAGCAACTCCAAGTAAAACTTGATAAATAACCAAAATTGTGGAATTTAGATTTAGACAAGTAGCCAAAGTAACAAAATAGCAATATTGTAGATGATTTGGAGAGAATTAGAGAGAGTTTGATGATTTTTGTGAATAATATGATGAAATAATGGGGTATTTATAAGAAAAAATAGTTAGGGGGGTTATGGGGTGGTTATGGGATTAAAATAGCCGTTTTTGGCCGTTGCCCAACGGCTATTTCCTCAATAGAGCCGTTGGCAACGGCTATAATTTAAATAAAGCACTGCCACTGCCGAACCGGTCCGGTCCGATTCCGGACCAAATTTCCTCCGGTCGATCCGGCCCAAATCCCTAAAACCGTTTCGCCACCGGACCAGTAGCCCCCCCCCCCCCTTAATTGGTCCGATTCCAACCGGTCCGGGCCGGTTTCCGGTCCCTAACCGGTCCGGGCCGGTTGAAACTGGACCACTAGCCAGCCTTAGTACCGATGCATTCAAGTCATTGTCTAGAAAGAAAATATAAAGAAGTTTGGTTAAATTTACAATTGCGGCATTCCAGGTTTGGATCTGTATAAACGTGCAGCAAATAACATTCCCTTCTAATCAACAAGTGTTACGGTAGAGTAGTAACTACTTCTTCTTCTTCGCCTTTATTATTGAGCGCTTTATCATTTAATGTGAAACTTTTCTATGCGAATCCGGATTTAGTCAGGCCCCAATGCGAATACCCAAGGACGGCTCAAGAACATGCGGGACCTAAAACCAAAGTTTAATATGGGGCCTAAATTTTTTAAAAAAAAATTATAAGATTATTTTTATTTGAAGTCTATTCTTCTACCTTTTTAGATACAAAATTGTTAATAATCTTTTTTATAATGAATTTTTTCTAATAATTTCTTTTCAATTAATAATATAGCCAATTCATCATTTAATCTTTCTTGAGAAATTGTTGATCATAGATAAGATTTTATAGAGCAATAGAAGTATAGAACTATCAGAAGCTTAAAAGTATTGTTGAACTAATAAAATCTTGGAGAAAGAAGGCAAGTAAGAATATCAAAGAGAAAGACAGAAAATATGTAGGGGTTTCTGAAATATGAAGAGATTGAAAATAAGAAAGATTGACTTGGAGAAATTAAGGAAGAGAGTAAATTTTTTACATATTATCTAATGAAGGAGTAAAGAGTGACAAACTGAAATGTTAGAAAAGCTATTCATCTACCCATTTTTAAGTAAGTTAAGTCATTACTTTATTTATATAACTTTAAAAAAAATCTATTTATATTAAAAACTCTATTATTAAAAGTACTATATATTTTTTTAAATACCTATAAACCTATTATTTTTAAAATGGACCCCCTAATTTGGGGGCCTAAAGCACAACCCTTACATTCCATAACAATGGAGTTGGCCCTGCGGGTACCGAACACCGAGTGGGAAACCAAAAAAAACATTCCCTTCAAAATGTTATTTCAAGTGGAGAATCTTAATTTTTTTTCAAAAGAATCATTACAAATATGCAATTTGTATTTAAGTCATAAATACTTTTTTAATAGAATATATATATATATATATATATATATATATATATATATTGTATTAAAATTATATGTATTAAAATTGTTGTAAAGTTGTGTTATAGTAGTACAAAAATTATATTTAAATTGTATATTGTTGTAGAAGAGGAGGAAGTTACTAGTGACTGCAGATGCTTGTGGCTTGATCAGAAGCTACATCCGTTAAAATCCACCTTTGATTAAAATCTCTGAGATAATAACAAAGAAAATGAAATAATCACAAATATCAATAATTAAGAAGGAAGATGATGTAAGAAAACTAATTAATTTAGTTCGATTGAATCTTCTATATGCATTTGGCTCTATTTGAATTCTTTACATTCTCATTATGTTTTACAGATAAATTGGACTGAGATTTCAATTATTTTTTTAAGTAGAGAAACAACCAAAGATGGAATTATGAATTCGTTAGATAACATGATCGCTGAATTCACTTCGATGATGTTGTGAGGAAAATGACAGCACAAAGAAGATGTAACAATCCGACTGATCATTTTAAGTATTTTAGCCCCGATTCTCTAATTAATGCTTTTTATATGTTAATTTTAATTATGTGACTTATGGGGGTGTTTGGGTTTGATTCGAGGTGAGTTTCGGAGTGAAATGAGACACATAGTCCCAAACTTGGAAGTTTAAGTTAAAAGATTTGACAGTAGTTTGGCTTTAAAACCCGGGGTAGAGGCCAAGGACGGGCACGTGGTGCAGCTAAAGCACCGGCCCGAGCTGCTACAGAGGAGCCACCAGTAGCTCCAGTTGGAGGACAGGCATCTGATGCGCCTGTTACTGCCTCGGCACTTATGGAGACCCTCGCCCAACTTTTGAGCATGTTTGGCACTTTAACTCAGACACGGTTGATTCCACTTGCTCCTACCATATCTCAGGCTGGGGGAGAAGTACAGACTCCAGCAATCCGTATCCCAGAGCAGCAGGTCCAGGTTGACCAGGTCCCAGAGGTCATACCAGTACAGTCGGTTGTCCCAGTTCAGCCCGAGGTTAGGGCAGCAGCTCTGAGGGGGAGCAGCTCAGGTTCGAGAGGTACAAGAACTATCACCCTCCTACTTTCAGCGGTTTGGCTTTAGAAGATGCCCAGGGTTTTCTTAAGGAGTGCCACCGTATCCTCCGTATTATGGGTATTGTGGAGTCGAGTGGGGGTTGTGTCACGACCCAAACTGGAGGGCCATGACTAGCACCCGACTATACTTGCCGAGCACCAACGTACATTTTATCTAACCTTCTTTATTATCTTTTAGGACTGACGAGATCAATATAAATGGTAGACATGGATCATGGACAACCAATAATAAAATATGATGGCATGAACATAAATAACATGGGATGACCCGACAATCAAGAAACTATATATAAGGTACGAGCTACCACGCTACCATGAAAGACTATACAACAAAACCAGCCAACAAGGCATACCAAACTATACATGAGTCGACACCTGTCTATGAGCCTCTAAAGGAACATAAGTACTGCAACATAGCCAGAACAGGGTCCCCACATACCCATAATGTCTATAACAAAAATGCATACCCAGACCACGACAAGTCTGGAGAAGGGATCTCGCCAATCACCGCTGAACTGGACAGCCTACTGTGGTGGGGGAGCTGCACCTGACTGTCTATCAGGACCTGCAGCACGTCATGCAGCATCCACAAATAAAAGGACGTCAGTACGAATAAAGTACTGAGTATGTAAGGCAGGGAACCATATGTACGAACAGTAATGTAAGCAAGGATAGAGAATATACAACCTGTAACATCTGGGTATCTCTGAGGGCTACTGACATGAAATGCATACATATGTATATATACATAAGCTTTTAAAACATACGCCTCAGTGGGCATCATCATCATCATATCATACCCCACCATGATAGGCTCGGTAAAAACGTACCCAGCCATCATAAGGCTCGGTAGAATCGTACCCGGCCACGTAGAGCTCGGTAAAACCCAACTGATCAGTGGTTGCACAATAGGTGCCGTACCCGACCGACTATAGCACGGCTCGGTAGAGTAAAATAGATAAATATATATAATGCATGCTCGACTCATGAAAATACGTTCTAAGCCTTTTACAGTGACGTAAGGTTGGTATCCTCTGTACGCGTTATTAGGACTAACTCTTCACCATGAACCTTATAAGAATCAGGAAGTACCAACAACATTGATAACATAAGAACAAGAGAAGCAACATCAACGTCAATCGTTCCATAAGAGGGGAAACAATGTAAGTACTGCTAGCTTCTAAGAGTAGAGTTTCTTTGGAAGCTCGTTCATTACATCATGTACCATCGGAGTCGTGCAAAAGAAGGAAAGGGATAGCCTCACATACCTTGTATATACGGCCCCAATCTCAAGCTATGCAACTGTCACAACTCCTTAGTCTACAATAAGAGAAACGATACTATCGTTACCATTTAAGCGTCATAACTATTATGTATCGACTAAGCCTGGCAACTGGTCCGGTCCGGTCATGGACCGAAAATTTTTTCCAGTTCCGGTACCATTACTGGGCAAAAACCAGACCAAACCGGTAATTTCCGGTCCGGTCCTCCGATTGAAAATGGTCCGACCGGACCTTGACCGGTACCGATTGCCGGTCTACCGGTTTTTCCGGTCCGGTCAGGCCGGTCAACCGGTATTTTTTTTTTTTTTTTTAAATTAGTGCCTCCTTTATTTAACTTTATAAATAAATGAAAA